>OOIL02005040.1:1509126-1546622 GCA_900332095.2 Cuscuta campestris | reverse complement strand
CGTGTGTGAAATAATAAAATCGCAGGAATAAATAAAAGGAGTAAGGGAAAGAAGAACACCGAGATTTATACTGGTTCACCACCTCGTGGCTAGTCCAGTCCTCCGAGAGACTCTCTCGAAAGTCCTACTAATCTTCAAGCTTCAACGGGTGCTTGAAAAACCGGTACAACTTGAGAACTTGAATCACACAAGCCTCACTTTTTTACAACAACAAGACTTGAGTCACACAAGTCTTAAGAACAACACTCAAATGAGATTGAGTTTACAACACAAGAATGAAAGCTCACACAATTGAGCAAACACTACTACACATATCACCTTTCCCAGCGGATAAATTAAGCCTTACACAGCGGTTCTTAACCGCTGTATATGCCCCCGGTGGGAAAAGTCCAGACTTTAGACAGCGGATAAATATCCGCTGTTTAAAGTCAGTATTTTAGACAGCGGATATTTATCAGCTGTCTAAAGTCCACTTCTCATAGCGGATAAATATCCACTGTCTAAAACAATTATTTTTTTAAAAAAATAATATTTGATACTACACCTACTACAAAATTACAATCAGACACATTTTATTGAGTTATAACATTTCTTTAACAATAAACATATATATTAAGCGAAACAAAAATTCTTTTCATATTATGAAAAAGGGATCCTTCCCAAAACCTGTAGAATAAAAAGTATGATGCTGCTAAAGCATCCTATAAACCAAATTAAGACAATACATAACAATTTAGAACAAAACAACATTCCAGTAGACTCCATCAAAGCCGCTTCCCAGCCAAAGCATCTTTCGAATTTCCATAACATAATGACCTAAATAATATCTTGAACCAAAGAAAGACAACAACTTCAAAGTTAGCTCTCAATATCGAGTTTCCAGTGTGTAAAACAATTAAAATGATAGAAAGAAAAACATCATTATGCAAATTTTATACATACAGTTGGTGCATTTTACCACTGGCTTAGAAGGTATATCTCTTGAAACATATACCATCAGACTATTTTCAAGCACAGGGCAGCAACAACGGGAAACCAATTTGGGGTACTACACAGAATCCAAGTGCACAACTCCCAAAAAACCAGTGGGTTTTGATTGCCTCAAAGATGTCCGGCCAAAACACCATAAACCACTGTCAATAAAAGCTGCACATGAACCACCCCATGAAGACAATGCAACAAAGAAAAGGTAAAGAGAGTCTAGGGCAACAAGAAACCATTAGCTCCACCATAAATCAAGTTTAAACATTAGGCAGAGGTCACCAAGCTCCCCAAGACATAAACCTTAGCTATAGCAGTACAAAGATTCCTTCTAATACTCAAAGAATCAATCACCACAAGCCTTGCCCATCTTTTTCATTCACAAAAGTCCAGCTCCAAAGATTAGAGCACTCAAATAGCTCCACAAAACAAGAAAATAGAAACTTCCCAGAGAATCAACGTGATCAGGCACCACGGATTAAACCCAAGAATAACCAACAAAATCACAAAGCCCAAACCAAGATCAGATGCTCCCCCTGAAGAGGATTATTCATATTTACATTAGCCCAAACCAACCCAAAATTCAGCATCCAAGTCAATTGTCATGTTTTTTCACAATCCCAATCAAGGAACACAAACAATAATGACAATGGCCTCCTTAGGAATGCGACATGAGCGGGACTGAGGGAGGAGCCCGGGGAAACCAAGGAAAACATCTCCTGTTTTCCTTCAACATACTCAAACAAGCCATAAGCAAGACACAATGAGCTAAGCTTCATCAAAATCAGGAGCCCACGGGTCCTAAACAGAACATCAAGATAGCAGTAGGGAAGAACATGAACATTACCACATTTTCAATAAATCATGAAACGAATTGCATTTGTTGGATAAAACGGTAGTTTCAATTCCATAATAAAACAACCAAAAAACCACAAAAATTAGGAGCAAAACAAACAAGAACCTGGTAAAATCTGGAGACCAAACCCTTGCGGTGGACAGTAACGGCAAATCCAAATTTCAGCTCAAATCAAATGATTCTTCAATTGGAATGGAAATCCAACTTTAGACCTTGAAAGAGCATCCCAATTTTCTTATAATCCTCTACAAATTGGGCTTCAATTGAGCTTGAAACGAGGTAAAGTCGACTCTGCTATTTCCGAGATGAACAGTAAAGCGAAGAACTTGCTTTGAATTCATGCACAATCCATCCCCAAAAATCAAAGATGAAAGTCGAAGGGAGGATCGAGGTACAATACTGCAAGATTGCCTCATTCCAGCGGAGATGGTGTCGATTATCAAAGTTGGGGAAGATAGCATTGATTACATGAGATGGGGCCGCCATGGGGGGATGGCGTCGATTACAAGAGATTGGGGGAGAGGGCATCAGTTACTGGAGATGGCGGAGAGATGGTGTCGATTGTTGGAGATGGGGAGAGAGATGGTGTCGATTGCTGGAGATGGGGAGAGAGATGCGTTGCCTCTGCTTCTGGAAGTATAAAAATTTGAGAAGTCTTCACCGATCTGCAAGGGAAAAGGTAGCGGCCTTTTTTTATCCGGTGCTGAACGTATACACTGATTATACTCCCAATTAAAGTCGTGATTTTTAAAGAGAGAACATTTTTCTTTGAAGAATAGACAGAGGTTCTAATTTATCCGCTGTCTATTGGGCGCTGTTAAAGAATCATTCTGTAGTTGTGAAAGTAGTGTTGAAGGATTAAAGCTCAATGACAACTTCTTTAGCACTCAAAGAAAATATTTCTAACTCTCAAAAATAATATTTTGACGAGGAAGATGAAGCAAGGGATGAATATGGCTCAATGAATATTTTAAATGCAAGAGTGAAGTCCAGAGAAGAAGGAGAATGAGGGATTAAATAGACTGAGTGAAAATAAATCCGTTGGAGCAGGCTGAGAATATATATGCACCAGATAAAATTAATCGATTAACATTAAAGGTTAAATCGATTATGGTACACAGAGGTGAAAAAGCCTGAGAATCAGAGCAAAAGATAATCGATTAAATTAGGTACAAAAATCGATTAGTCGGCTCTGTCCGAACTAATCGATTAAACCAAGAAGGTTAATCGATTAATGATCAAAAGAGAGGAATCCAACGAAGAGCCTATTAATCGATTAAAGTGAAGCAACAAATCGATTAAGCGGCTCTGTCCAAACTAATCGATTTTCAGAAAAGAAATAATCGATTAAATATTATGACCTGAGAAATTGCGCTGAGAAGCAAATGGATCTAATCGATTATCTTAGAGGATATAATCGATTAAAAAAGAAAATAATGTGCAAACACAAAGGGCCCAAGCCAAGTGCGATTGGAAGCAGTTTGGCTTCTAACTCGTTGTTTAGGACAACGAGAATATCAACGCACGCTCCTCAGATAATATCTCCCTATTCAATGAATTTGAGTAGTGGAGAAAAAAAAGAGTCCAAAAATTATTTTGTGTGTCAAACGATGTACACGAAAAATATTTAAAGTATATTTTTCTTACCACAAAAAAATTTTGTGTAAACCAAAAAAATTGTTTTTGAGAAATTTTGACACACTATTTTGAAACTGACTCGGTAAAATATTTTTATACAGAGAAAAAATAATTTTTCAACTGACTCAGAAAATAATAATTTTTATCCCTCAAAATTAATTTGTTTATGCAGAAGGTGTTGTCATCCTTACAAAAATTCCTAGACTCAAATAAAAATTAAAAAGTCTTCAGAGTCTTCACTTCTCTTAAAAAAAGTCTTGCGTAGGGATAAACGTTGATTTTTATCTTGATACGCCTCTTTGCTTTTCTCGATACGAAAAATAAATTTTGATCAACTTGAATTTAATCATCCTGTTTGTCATTCATCAAAACAAAAAAATATTCCAAAAAAAGATAATAAATGGGTTTGAACTCATGTCCAACAAATAGAAGTTCCATGTTTTTATTTTTGAAATAAGAGTTAAAATAAATTTATAATGTCAATCATGATCATTTACATGCATTACCAAAAAGAACTACGAAATGTCCATATTGAGTGTCAGGCCAGTGCCACATTATCTCAATGCAAGCTCCTATTTTAGAGATAAAACATGTAGGCTGTGTTTATGTACTTTCTTTATAGTTTATCTCCTATTTAAGGTTATTTTTTGTACTCCCTCCGTTCCTAAATAGATTACAATTTTTTTCTCTCTTCTCTCGATAACTTTTGTTTGTTTACGCGACTTCATTAAGTATTTGATAAAATAAAATATTCTTGTCACCTCTTGTTTTGTAGAATTTTTGACGTAGTTTTTTAATATGTAATTTTTATATCTTATTGGTATACTAATTTGTAAATAAAATGATTTCAAAAAGTAGGAAATTTTACTCTGTAACCCGCAATTTGTAATCAAATTGGGGACGGAGGGAGTATATTATACTCCCTCCGTCCCAATTTAAATTGCCTGTTTGCATTTTTCTCTGTCCCAAAACAAGTTGCATGTTAGTTGTTTTCGTAAACTTTTAAAAATAAAATACCTAAACTACCCCTAAAATAAGTCACTTTTTTTCACCTTATCTTCTCAGGCAATTTAAATTGGGACGGAGGGAGTAGCAAAATAGATATGTTCTAAACAAAGAGAAATAGAGAATGAGTGTAGAATTTAAAAAAAAAAGGCATAGGCGTTTGAGGAGTATTTTTCATGGCATTTGCAATAGGAATCATTAGGAGAGGGGTAAGATGGTAAAATTTTGATAATAAAAAAGTAAAGTGGAGCGCCAGTAACATTTGTGGAGCGCCAATATCAGCTACCTCTATTTTATTGTAAAGATTTATCAAGATTCTAATGAATTGTTCTCAGCCCAAATTGGTTAAAAAAAAGAAAAAAATAAAAAAGGAAATGGATGGCTTTGGAATTTGGATGGGCGTCACCGAGTTGGCCCCAAAGCCACCTCCAGCTGCGAACGTCGCTGTCGCCGAGTCGGCCCCCAAGCCCCGGCCCCTCTCACTCCGAGCGTCGCCGTCGCTGAGCCGGCCCCCAAGCCGCCTCCCGCTCCGAACGTTACTGTCACCGAGCCGGCCCCTAAGCCGCCCCCATCCCGCCACATATGATGGAGAGGAGCCCCTCCACAGAAAATTAACACAGAAAAATCAAAGGAATTAAAATGGAATAAAAGAAAGACCTGGATCTGAGAACCAAAACATTCCATACGGAATGAACAATGCAAAACACCAAATTGACACCAAAAACACGGTGAAAATGAGATCGGAGACTAGAAGGTGAAGATGAGAACACAGATAAAGAGAGGGAGGGAGGGTGAGGAAGAGATTGGAAGGTCTGGTCTCTGGTGCGTTGGAGCTAGAGAAGATGAACAGAACCCCTGTTGCGGAAGAAAGGCTTCGTGCAGAAGATAGTAGCAAAATCCTAGGGTTTTGATTGGATTTGGAATTGGATTTGTACTTATACTTAAGGCATGAAAATTCATCAAATTCTACATTATTAAAAATCTAAAAAAATCTATCAATTTTTGAATACCATCGTATTTAGAAGAATTATTTATGATTTTGAATTGAATACATCTATATTATGAATGACTTTATAAAATCTAAATTGAATACCTACAGATTTCCAGAATTCAAAAAAATCTATCAGAATCTTGGTTGAATACACCCCCATTCATAGACATTAAGGTTTTGTTTGGATTTGAAAAGAAAATAAGAGGAAAGAAAATGAAATGAAAGAAAACGAGAGGAAATTGAAGAGAAAATGAAAAGAAATTAATTATTGTTTGGATAGGTAAAAAAGAAGAGAAAATGAGAAGAGGAAAGAAAACATGATTAAGCCAAAAGACATTAATGCCCTTTGATGGGTATATCCTTATACCCGACCCGGATAACCAAAAGGGACATGTCAAAATATGACCGGTCACTTTTATCACTCAGCAAATGAGGTTAACTCTTCGATTGGGACGGGTCAAAAGTTGACCGGTCACTTCCACTAAAAAAGTGACCGGTCACATTTTGGGCGTTAGCCAATTCGTCACTTCATGTTATGAAGGATAGTCCAGAGAACCAAAGAGACGGGTCGAACTCAAGGAATGACCGGACAACCTTGGAGGAAAGGTGACCAGTAAGGTTGCGTCACTTGGGAATGGCAATCAACGTCAGAGGCCAGGGGACCACCCCGTCGTTCGTCCGTCACGAGGCAAATAGTGAAAGGAACATTTGTCACTTTACAAGGCTGATTGGATTGAGAATATCCATTTATAGTCTTTGATTGAACAGTACATGTCTTGGCTTGTAGTTGCTAAATTCATTGATTGAATAGTAGATTGATTATGTACAGTGACCTTCCCACGGGCTTCCTATTTTGTCCATGGATGAACAGGGGAAGGTCACAAGTCCTCCTCTATAAATATGATGATATTGGATAGAGGAGGGGGGCCATTCTTTCTCTCACTAAAAATAGTACACTCTTGAAACAGAGTAAGAAATATATTTCGGACTGAGGAGATTTACCCGGTCTAGGTCATACTTTGTGTTCTTGTTGTGTGTTTTATATTACGGGTCAAGTGTCTAGGTTAAACCCGGTCAACCCCCTATCTATATTTACACCATCATTTTTGGCGCCCACCGTGGGACCGATTTTTAAAGTTTTTTCGACCAGGTCAAAACTTTACCCTCACTAAATATCCACAATCATGTCTTCAAGCAACCACAACACTGTGTCAGGTCAGGCTGCGAGTGAAAGCACTCCTGCCATCCCATTGATGATGACGAGCATGGGAACGACCTTTGCCCCGATTACCACGGTAGGATCAATTGGCATGATCCCAATCATGTCAACCCCTACTCCTACGCCAGCAACGACGATGTTCCCCGGCCCAATAACAACGCCTGAGGGAGCATTCACTCCATACCCGTCGGCTTGGGCACAATTTGCTGCTGACCCGGTGAGTGCTCAGGCTCTACAGGGCAACAGGTGATGGCCATGATGCAACAGGCAGGGGGCTTCATGCCATTTGCCTATCCTGGCATGACGCCGCCAATTATGCCACCCCCGGTGTCGACCCCATCAATGTTTGTTCTAAGGATGGTCCCTGTTCGCCCGGTGAATTTGACAGGGATCATGAACGAAGCAGAACCTTCAAATGTTCACAAGGTGGACGAGGCGGAGCATGAAGTGGCCCGCAGAAGGAAGGGTAAGGATATAGCCAAGCCCAGCAAAACTCGAGATTCGGCGTTCAAACGCCTAGGGGACAAAGAGGAGGGACCCCGCAAGTCTGCCAAGCTACGTCTTGGTCCTGAGATGGGCCGGACTAGTGCAATGGAAAGGCTTGGTGGGAGTCGTCCCGCCCCATCTCGTCGTTCTAGGGAATCTGAGACGATTCACCTAGACGAGGAGGAAGCTGAAAATCAGCCCAGGGCATCGGCATATACCAGGCTCTCATTTGATGAGGATGACCTGGACAAGATAGGAAGGGTAGCAAGAAAGCTACGTGCCCTGGAGGAAAAGGTAGAAGAGAAGGCGGGAGCAAAGAAGCACACCCTAGCCAAATCACCCTTTTCGGCCAGGGTACATGCACAAAAATTGAGGCGGAAGGTCAAGCTGGACGTGGAGAAATTCACTGGAAAGGAGGATCCAAATGTCCACCTTGACACCTTCCACAATGCAGCACAGATGGCCGGATGCACTGATGCTGAGGAGTGCTTACTCTTCTTCTCATCCTTGAGAGGGGAGGCTTGTGGAATGGTTTAACGGCCTTCCCCATGGCAGGATTGGGTCCTTTGAGAAACTTGCCGAAGTTTTCCGCAAGAAGTACCAGGACAACTGCATTAAGAGGAAGAAGTTTACCTACCTTAACACGGTAGGGCAGAGAGAGAAGGAGTCCTTGACTCAATTCTTAACCCGCTGGAGGGACGAGGTTGACAAGGTAGAAGAGATGGATGATAAGACGGCCATGTCTTTACTGATGAATGCCTTCCGGTCGGGTGACCTCTACACTGAGTTCTGTAAGAGGCCACCCTCCTCTTATCAGGAAGCCTACAATACGGCATGGGAGTATGCCGAGGCGGAGGTCCTGAACAAGAGCAAGCGGGAGCTGGAGGAAGGCTACACAAAGGTGAAATCCGACAAGCCAAAGAAGGATGACCAGACGGGAGGGTCTAAGCCAAGGGCCACGTATGACGGATCCGTCCATCAAATAAGGGATGAGAAGAAGGGAGAGCAACCTAAGAGGCCATGGACGGAGAAGTGGTGTACCTACCACCAATCTGACTCCCACAATACGGTGGATTTCCGAAATGTCAAGGCTGTGCTCAAGGAGATGGCCTTGAAGGGAGAGCTTGGGGAAGGTTACGCGACGGGGAATAAAAAAGACCCGAAAGCGAACACCTGGACTCGTCCTCAAGGGAATGACCAAGGATAGGAAAGTCACTTCAATGGATTCCCCCTCCAAATCTGACAACTTGACCTTCTTCTTCTTTTCCCCTTGGAAGTCTTGGGGGAGCCCTTCCTTTTTTGAGTCTTTGTATAGGAGGAAGAACGACCGGTCTCCTTTCCTTTGGCCTTGGTATCCTTCTTCGGAGAAGGAACCCGGTCATCCTCATAGAAATGGGTGGCCGAAGGGGACTTCACCTTCTTATCTCGAATGAGATCGTCGAGGGGAGTGCACCGGGCAGATGAAGCCCCTTCCATCCCAGGGTTTTGAGGAGGAGAAGGGGGGTTGTTATCAGGAGACCGGTTGGAATGAAGGACTTGGACGTCATCATCGTCATCCTCGATAATGGTGTTCATCTTGGAGAAGTTCATGTCTGCCAAAAAGAACAAAGCAAAAAATGACTGGTTAAATCGGTCACCTTACGCATGAAAAGGAAAATGAAAGAGAAATGCTTAAAAGAAAGGTGACCGACCTGGATGAGGAGAACTGGCCTCGGCATGATCTTCCGGGGAGTTGGCCTGGTCATCTTCTGCGTCATGGGTCGCAGATACACCCCATCCGAATTTTGTAACTGGTACACCCATCCCTCGTAGGCGTATGGTTTTCCGGTCACAGGATCACCCTTGAGAAGTTTCTCGCAAGCGTCCTCAAGCTCTTTAGTGGGCACCGGGTGAACCCTTTCAGGTTTTATAACCCGGTCAGCCCACTCACGGTTAGAGAGGGGAAATTGGTCAGGGGGAAACTCAATGAAAACAAATATTTGTTTCCATTTCTTGTGGCTAGGGGGAAGACCAGTTATAAAACCTCTAGAGTTGGCACGGGTATGGAAATAAACGAAGCCCGGGCAATTACTAGTCCCGGGCAAGACATCATACATGTGAAGGAAAAGATCGAGGGAAGGTTTGATGTTCAGAGATTCACAAATATTTACAAAACAATTCAAGAACCAGTGAGCATTCGGAGTAAGCTGACCGGGCAAAAGATTGAACTTGTTACAGATTTCTACGAGGAGGGGGCGAAGGGGAAAGATAATACCTCCCTCTAGAGAAGCAACGTGAAAACCCAACCGGTTGCCCTGATGGGGTTCTATAATGTTGGGCCAAGTTGTTTTTGAAAGGAGTTTATAGCCCGGTGGGAGGACGGCACGGACCTCCGCCAGAACCTTCTTGGTAACCCTAGAAGACTCTTTGAAGACCGGTCCGGAATCAAGGGCTAGGTAGCCCATTGATCCCAATCGTTCTTCCCACTGGTCCCAACTGAGGATCTTGGGGTTGAATCGACCGGGGAGTTGATTCAAAGGGACAGGCTCCTGGGCAATTATCTCCCGAGCCTGAGAGCTAGATTGGAGAGAAGGGCGGCGAATTAAAGGAGTGACAGGGGGAGAAGAAGACTCAGATTGGTTAGAGGAAGAGGGCTGAGAACCCGACCCATAAGAGTGACCAGATACGTTTTGTGAGTTAGAGGAAGACATGGTAATATTTTAACCGGTCAAAAATTGAAAGATGAAAGAAATAAAAGACTAGGAGGACCGGAGGACTTACTTGGCAGAAGGCTAGAGAGAGAAAGTGGGCCGGTCGAAACAAGAGAGGCGAGGAAGAGAAGTGAGAAAATGGAGTGGGTTGAAGGAGTATTTATAGGAGAGAGAGAGGAGAGTTGGAATTCGAGGCGACAAGTGGGAGGCTGAGGGGCTGACACGTGTGAAAGGGTAATGATGAGGGAGAAAATTTGAATTTTGAATGTGGAAGGTGAAAGGTTTTGGAGGGAAATTCCAAAATTAAAAAACCAGGCCTGATGCTTGGACTCCCCCGCGTTATCCAAGTGTGACAGGTCAAAGAGAAGGGTTAAATCAGATCTAAAAGGACATGTCATTGATGGCAGGTCAGTGACGGATCCAAAAAATGAAAGGTTATGGGATGGCTTATTGATTCAAAATGGACAGGTCAGATAGAAAGACTTCAGGACAGGTCTTAGAGGGAAAGGCTTGATGATTCAAAAGGACAGGTCAATGGGAATGACTTGATGATTTCAAAGAAGGATAGGTCTTGAAATGGGAAAGGCTTGATCATTCAAAGAAGGACATGTCTTGAAAGGGAAAGGTATTGATGATTCAAAAGGACAGATCAACGAGAATGACTTTGTGATTTCAAAGAAGGACATGTCTTAGATGGAAAGGCTTGATGATTCAAAGGGACAGGTCATGAGAGAGACTAGGTGATGTGATATGACTGGTCAGCAAGGGTGACTTGATGATTTCAAAGTGTGATAGGTCAACACAAATATCTTCCCGCCCTTGATGATTTCCTCACAAGGCTGGTAAGTGGAGGACTTCTTGATGGGTATATCCTTATACCCGACCCGGATAACCAAAAGGGACAGGTCAAAATATGACCGGTCACTTTTATCACTCACCAAATGAGGTTAACTCTTCGATTGGGACGGGTCAAAAGTTGACCGGTCACTTCCACTAAAAAAGTGACCGGTCACATTTTGGGCGTTAGCCAATTCGTCACTTCATGTTATGAAGGATAGTCCAGAGAACCAAAGAGACGGGTCGAACTCAAGGAATGACCGGACAACCTTGGAGGAAAGGTGACCGGTAAGGTTGCGTCACTTGGGAATGGCAATCAACGTCAGAGGCCAGGGGACCACCCCGCCGTTCGTTCGTCACGAGGCAAATAGTGAAAGGAACATTTGTCACTTTGCAGGGCTGATTAGATTGAGAATATCCATTTATAGTCTTTGATTGAACAGTACATGTCTTGGCTTGTAGTTGCTAAATTCATTGATTGAATAGTAGATTGATTATGTACAGTGACCTTCCCACGGGCTTCCTATTTTGTCCATGGATGAACAGGGGAAGGTCACAAGTCCTCCTCTATAAATATGATGATATTGGATAGAGGAGGGGGGCATTCTTTCTCTCACTAAAAATAGTACACTCTTGAAACAGAGTAAGAAATATATTTCGGACTGAGGAGATTTACCCGGTCTAGGTCATACTTTGTGTTCTTGTTGTGTGTTTTATATTACGGGTCAAGTGTCTAGGTTAAACCCGGTCAACCCCCCTATCTATATTTACACCATCACCCTTATCATAAAGCAATAAAAAAAGTTAAAGAAAAAAGGTGTAGTTCGTAAATTAGAAGAAAGACACAGGGCAAACATGTCATTTCATGCATTTTCTCTCCATGTGTACGTTTTCTCTTCAAAAGTGTAGAGAAAAGTTTTAAGGCTTTTTTTCACTATTTTTCTTCAAAAAATTGCTGCCAGGTACCCCCTATTTTGTGGTAAGAATTGCCAGGTACCCCCTAATATTCTCCCATCCCCGAGGGCCTCCTCAGACTCGGCAAGACGGTCGCTGAAAAAAGATAAATTGGACTTTAATCGTAGATGTAAAATGAACTACACTCGCAAAGGAATACTCAATACGGAATTATTCTCTCTCTATCCTCTAGCTCCCCACAACCCACCCACCCCACCCCCCTAAATCCCAAAATGCCAAATGCTACCATTTTATTCCATAAAAGAATGACGTATTATTATTTTTCTAACTTATTATTGTTAATATTAAAAATTAATATTAATAATTTTTTAATATTAAAACTAATTATTATTATTTATTACGAAGTATAATTTTCTTCTACCTTTACTATTTATTATTATTATTATTATTATTATTACTACTATTATTATTATTATTATGAAGTAATATTTTCTTCTTCTTCTATTATTATTATTATTATTCATTATTATTATTAAAAATTAATTAATAGTTTTACTATAAAATTGAAGGTGCCCGACAGTTCTAAACACAAAAATAGGGGTACTAAACAATAATTTTTTGTTTTTTTACATTAATGGAGATTGTGAAAGATTAATGGAGTAAAACAACTAAATAATAAAAATAATACTAAGAAGAATAATAACAACAATAATAATGGTAATAATAATAATACTAATAATGATAATAATAATAATAATAATAATAATAATAATAATAATAATAATAATAATAATAATAATAATAATAATAATAATAATAATAATAATAATAATATAAGGAGAAAAAGAAGAAATAAAGGTGAGTGGTGGAGGAGAACGAAGAAGTGGAGAAGGAGATGAAGAAGAAGAAAAAGAAGAAGAAGAAGAAAAAGAAGAAGAAGAAGAAGAAAAAAGAAGAGGAGGAGGAAGAACGAAGAAGCAGGGATGGTGGTGGTGGAATGATGATAATGATGATGGATGATGATGATGATGGTGCACTTGGAGAGAGAAAGGGCATAGATGAAGAATGGATGAAAAATCTCCTTTTGGTATATTTTTTTATAATTTGTGGTACCTGAGAATATATTTTAAAAATTAGGGGTACCTGACAGTTCTTATCACAAAACAACAAAAGAGAAAGAGGGTACCTAGCAATAATTTTTTGCTTTTTCCTCTCCCCATTTTCTATTGCAAACATACAAAAAAAGATTAGAAAGTTTTGTTTTTTCCCTCATTTGTACGTTTTCTCTGTGTTTGCCTATATTTTGGCGCAAATTATATTATACATCCGGCTGTACCTAGAGATAGGTACAGCCGGCGGTTAATAGGGCGAAAGGAAGCGCAAGAAACAGGCGATGAAGGAGGCTGGTCGATCGGAAGTCGGATCTGGGATTATGTGCGGATCTATGATGATGATCGATGATGATGATTGGTGATGAAGAAGGAAGACTGATGATGATGATGGGGTTTTGTTGATGATTCTGCAGCAGAGATGATGCGGTGATGAAGAAGAAGAAGAAGGAAGACTGGTGATGATGATGGAGTCTCTGCTGCGGTGATGATGAAGAAGAAGAAGGAAGACTGGTGATGATGATGGAGTTTTGCAGGGGATTATGATTGAAATCCTCGGTTAGGGCAGGAATGAATACCGGTTTAAGTGGGAATGAGTACAAGTAGTTTTTAGAATGTGTATTCGGTTATTTGTAAATTAATATTGCACAAATAAGTAAAAATGAGTACTTCTTTATTTTAAAATGAGTATTACCTTTGCTAGAATGAGTACTACGTATTTTGAAATAAATGTTTATATTTGTACGAAAATGAGTACTACATTTTAGAATGAGTACTACCGGGATGTAACTATTTCTAGGTACATCCGGATGTACCATATACCAACTCATATTTTGGTTGGGATACATGTAATTACCCCCAGTTGGTGTACTTTTCCTCCGGGAGCAAACAGTTTGATCACCTACTTCCTGGCTGAAAGATGAGATCCCTCTGAAGTTGAACCCGTTTTACTTCCTTCCCCGATTGTGTATTTGTCCTTCTCCATAATTTTCAGAAAGAGAACTAACCTAGATGGGGCAACAAACATCAAAAGACGAACTTCTCTATCAGCAAGTCAATTACGGCAATATCGAAGGTATCAAAGCTCTTCGTGGCGATGGCGCATGCCTCGAGGTATAAACAATTGTTTTTATCCGTGTGGATGAAATTTCCCGTCTTATTTCGTTTTCATGGTTTCGTCTGAAATGACTAAATTGTTGTTATAGCATATCCCTCATCTAGCTCCATATCTCAGTTTTTTACCCGTTGACTTTTGGGCTGAATTTATGATACTCAGTAGCTGGGAGGGAAAGGCTGATTCATTTTTTTAATTTCTAAAAACAGTGAAACTTATATTGGTGCATGTAGTTAGGTCATCTTCTCTTCACCAAGGTAGTTATATTTAAAGCTATTTCTGATCTGGTTTGATCTGATAAGAATAAGTAATTAGTAAAAAAATAAGTTGAAGAGAACATGGCCTTAAAATTTAGAAGTTTTAACTCTAAATCAGGCTGGTTTCCTAAAATTATTTATTGGGAAATGCTTCAGTAACTTGCAGAATTATCGGAGCCCAATTGATGTTACTACGCCTATGCTAAAAAAGCAAATGTTAATTCCTTTGACTTGATGCGTTGAAATTTTGGTTATTAGTGGATTGATAAAGAAGGAAAGACTCCCCTGATCTTGGCGTGCATGAATCCCCAGCTTTATAATGTTGCAAATACTTTGATCGAGCTGGGTGCAAATATAAATGCTTACCGCACAGGTAATGTGATTGCCCAAATCTTAAGCAAGGTTTAATACTTTCATCATTAGGCTTCTACCTTAATCTCTTTAGAATGCGTATACGAGGGTACACATAAAAGAAACTCATATTGGGAGTGCAAATGAGAGTGGATGGACTCTGTGGATGTCCCTACAATACACAGATCTCACACTACTGACCTCCTTGTAGAAGTAGGCTTTGCGGTTCACCCACCTATGATGTCTAGTCATCTTGCTATATCACTTTGAAGCATGGATGGCTCTGCGAGTAGGAAATCTTAAAAAGTGGAACAAAGTTGGGTATCTAAAGAAAATATCGAGTATGAAAATATCAAGATGGATAGTCATTTTTTTTCAAAGAATGAAGTAATTAGGATTTGCTAATTTCTTCCATAGTTTTGTTATATCTATCTCCTTCCTTAGGTCTTAAGAACACATGTAGCGTAGTAATAAGTGCCAATTTAGTGCATTTTCTTTTAGAAAATTATTTTGGATGATGACTCTACTATTTTAACACAAGTTCTAAATGATATGCCTCACAAAAAACTTATAAGATTTGAAACAGTCATTATATTTACAGCCTAATGAAGAGTTTTCAATAGCTACAGATAGCTCCATGAATGCCTACTAATTTTAGAATGGAAACATAATTGTTCATAGGTCATAGTGCAAGCATTAGTTGCCGGTGTCATAATCATTAACTTCTCAAATCTACGTTTAAAAATAAAAAACAACATATGACTACTTTGTAGTTAGATTTGAAACTATACCATATTAGCAACAACAAAAACAGCAACACAAATCAATTTGTAATTAGGAATACCGGATAAGGAATATGTTGATACAACACAAACCATACTATAAGCTATTGTTGACTAACATTTTTTACCATTACTTTTTGAGTTATTTTAAGAAGTCCACATTCCTAGAGAAAAACCATGTGGACCTAGTATATTTTTCTTGTCACGTATGTTTCCCCTATGTGTTTGACACATACTTCACATCTTCACCTCTTTAGATGTTTGCACGCTTCATAGTTTTAGACTTATCCATAAGTAACTAAATTTAATTACATTATGTTTTGAAAGCCACACAATCACACACCATATTCATGTTGCGTCTCAAGTAAAAGATAATTGTTAATAACTAATAAGCTCAATGTCCTCCAGTGAAGCAACTAGTTTGGACCCCAATGCATGTTTGACTTCGGTTAATTACTACTCTGTTTCTTTTTACTTGACACATTCACTATTGCATGGTCAAACTTTATCTTCTTTTTTACCTATTTTCGTTACTCATTTGATAAAATAAAATAATTATTTCACCTCTTATTTAAACTTTTGATATACTTGTATAGTTTTAATTATATAAAATTAATTTTTTAATTTTACAGTTTACACTAGTATTTTGATAAATTGAATTGAAAATAACTTCAACCAACCATCACAAACCAAAATGGGTCAAGTAAAAGGAAACAAATGGAGTATTTTGGCGTGCAAACTTGCCCGAGGTAATAATATGGTGTGTAAAGTCGTCCCGAGATAACAAAATGGTGTATATACTCTTTAAAGTATCGGAAGACTAGTAACTACTCCCTCCGTCCATAATTTATCTTCTTGGTTTGACCGGGCATGCATATTAAGAAAAACTGTAAATGTGATTGACTTTTCCAAAATACCCCTCCACCTCTTCTCTTTCGTACTCACCCCACTTGTCTTCCCGAGCTCTCTTTTTTTGTTTGACAAGCCGATTTAGCCGCCGACCAAAGAGCATCCACCGGCGAGGCAAGGTAACAGCCACTGACGAGGCGACAGCAACTGGTAAGGAGAGGTAAGATAGTGGCGATTGGGAGGAAAAACAACGCAGCGGCGACTGGTGACGCAAGAAAAGCAGCGGCGGAATAGATTTTTACAGCAATAGACGGTAGGTCTGTGCCATCCGACCGACGCGTTGCTGCTCAAATGGTACTTCTGACCGCCACCTCAATGCTTTGCCGTGTCACCTCCGACTGCCGATATAAATCTGAATGAACAAAATTTCAAATAGATCTAAAAAAGGGAGGAAGAAGGCGAGTTTAGAGGAATAAGGAGGAGGTGGAAGAAGAAGAAGAAAAAGACTCTGTGGCAGAGATTGGGTGGAGAAGGAAGAAAAAGAGATGGAAGAAGAAGAAGGCTGTAGAGATAAGAAATGGGTGGTGACTGGTGTGGAGGTTGAAATTCGTTTTTAAGGGAAAGGAGGACATTTCACACATAAAAATTTGCCTAAAATAAAAATGGGAAGATAATTTGTGGACAGACAAAAAAGAAAAGGTGGAAGATAATTTATGGATGGAGGGCGTAGTATATTGTCAAAAATGAAAAAAAATCAGTTTTGGTCCCTTAATTTTGGATCAAAATCACTTTTGGTCCTCAAGTATCACATTCATTAACTTTTGTCTTTCTAGGCATCAAGTACAAATCAAAATCAAATTTTGTGCCTCAAGTATCAAATTCATTACTTTTGCTCCCTCTACTCTCATAAAATACTCAACTTTAGTCCCACCGTTGAACTCAAGCCAATCAAGAGAGAGAATGAATGAACTATAACCTCAAAACAATTGTATAGTAAATACTCCCTCCGTCCACAATTAAACTTTACACTTTCCTTTTTCGTCCGTCCACAAATAAACTTTACATTTCCTTTTTTGGAAACTTTTTTAGGATAAAAAGACTTTATTACCCTCCCACCCCTGTTCTTTTCTTCTTTCTTCCTGTCCAGGACAGCAACCCACCCACCACCACTTTCTTCTCCCTTCTCCTTTTCTTCTTCCGGTCACCCCACACCTTTTTTCTTCTTTTCTTCTTCCATCTTCTTCTTCGCCTCTTCTTCTTTCTTCTACATTTTTTTTCTGTTTCTTCTTCCATCTACTTCTATCAACTTGAACAAGAAAAAAAATTTCAGATTTGCAGCGATTTTTTTCTCCAGATTTGCAGCGAAAATTCTCCCCTAGATTTGCAGCAAAATTCCAGATTTGCAGCGAAAAATTCCAGCTGTGGGTTGCGTCTTCGCCGGATCTAGATTTGCAGTGAAGTTTTTTTCAATTTTGTCCAGATCTGTGGCGGGATGTTGATATTCCTCAACGAGAATTCTGAAAATACACCTTTGCGAAAAAGGAGGTTGTGATAGTGAGGGATGCAGGTCTGCGACGGCGGGGGATGCGGGTTGTGACGGCGAGAGAATTCCGGGGGCTGCGAAGCCAGTGGCTTGCAACGTCGGGGCGCTGCGATGGCGGGGGCTTGCAACGGCGGGGGTTGTGGAAGTGTCATCAGGGGTGGTGCGGGTGGTGCCGTCGGCGGTGGTGGTGTGGAAGCCCGGCGTCTGCGTAGGCAGAGCTAATTGGCGTCACAATGGGGGGAACAAGGTAGGAAGGGTGAGGGGTGCAATGGGAAAGTCAAACCAATTTTTATTCCACATAAATTTGTGTGCCCAGTCAAAACGTAAAGTTTAATATTGGACGGAGGGAGTAAAATACTCTCTTTGACAAAAAAGTTAAATAATACACTGTGTTCAAAATAAGTCTTCTCACTTTCCTTTTTACGGAGATGTGAAAGGCTTACGGTAATAAGCGGGGTGGGGAAGGGGTAGACTTAAGAAGAATTGGAAAGAGGTGATTAGACATGACTTAAGTTTTGTAGCCCTAACAAGTTATATGACCTTAGATAGAAGCATCCGGAGATCTAGGATTAGGGTAGTTGGCTAGTCATTTGAGATTTAGGCCATAGTTGTTGCTCTTGTCGTGTGTGCTTTCTTAGCTTGGTGCTTTTTGTCTTTTTGTGTATTTCTATATCCTTTGTTTGCTTGTGTATTGGGTTCGTGTTTTGTGTTCCTTTTCTTTGTTGATCAAGCCAGGGGTCTCGTAAGATTCTACTCGGTTGTTGTATCTTTTTTTGGCAAATTCGCTGTTAGCCAAGTTTTTGTTTTTGTCCTGGACTCTCTTTCTAATTTATTAGACTTTTTGTTTTTTATTAGAAATATTCTATGTTAGCACTTAGCGCTGGACTTGGCTTTGGACAATTCATGTCATTTAGTGCTGTAATATAACCACTTTTTCTCTCGCTTGCAGCGAATTTGATGAGTGTGGTACTTGAGGGATCAAAAGTAGTTTTGGTCAATACTTGAGAGAGCAAAACTATTTTTTTCTGTTACAAAATTGGTGTGTTCTGATGCAATAGAAGGTTACGTGTTCATACATTTTAGAATAGGAGTAAATTAATTTTAGTTTCTTTCATTTTCTATGTTCTTCTAGGTCGGCATGCTGGTACTCCTTTACATCATGCAGCAAAACGAGGACTTGAAAAGACTGTTAATTTACTCCTTTCACATGGAGGTGTGTTCTAAGAACTGCACATGCGTCTGTAGAAAATGAAATATAACAATGACTTGTTTCCTCTTATGTGAGTATTTCAGGAAAATCCTCTTAGGGTAACTAATATTTGTATGGTTTTTAGCAAATGCTTTGGTGATAAATGATGACTGCCAAACTCCACTGGATGTTGCTAGGGTCAAGGGGTTTAGCAATGTTGTCAGAGCACTTGAGGTACTTTCTTGCATCTTGTAGATTGTGGCTTAGGCTATCAACGGTCAATTGCATTTTACTTTCCATACACTAACCTACCACTTGATTGATTGATTGTTGTATAGAGCCACATGTGTTTGTTTTCTGGTTGGCTAAGGGAGCTTTATGGGCCAGAGTTGCTTGATTTGCTTGTACCAAAACTGCTATGGAAAAAAGTGTGGGTACATTTTTTACGTGCTTTTTAAATGTCTTGGTCTGCCACTTTTGTATCTTTATTTCTTTTCTTCTCCTACATCCTTGCACTATTGACACAAAGTTAATGACATCTACTCCATCCGTCCCACTTAGTTTGGGAAAAGGAAGTGTGCTACAGGAATTTACAAAAAATGGATTCCATAGTTAGTATTGAAAGAAATCACCCTAAATAGGAGTAAAACATAGAGAAAATACCAAAATAGGAGCTCCATGTTTTTATCCCCAAAATTAGAGTTCGCACTGTGGTAATGTGGCATTGTATTTCACAGTACTTTTTGGTAATGTACATGATCATGATTGGCACTCGAAATGCATTTTAACTTCTATTTCAGGAATAAAAACATGAAACTCCTATTATGGTATATTTTCAAATGTTTTACTCTTACTTTAGTCTTTTTCCCTAGTATTGAATATATAGAGCATGAATGATGTATATATGCTTTTTGAAAAATGTTTGAGACATATTTTGTGACAAACATTTATTAAGCATACGTGTTTTCATGCTCTTATTCTTAAATGCCCGCATGTGACACCAAAATGAAGCACTAAAAGTCTAAAATTGCTCGAGTTTGTATACTAGAGGCCCTTTGCCAGGTTTAACTCCTTTTTGTCAGTTTCCTATAAGTTATTTATAGCACTATAAGTTACTATTACTCCTATGACAATTGGACAACCTAATTATTTCACAGAAACAACTTTGTTAGGACAACGCCAAACTTCTAGGCTGTACTAAATAGTCATTACAAGTTGCAACTATTATTTACATGAGTAGATTTCCTCTTAAGCTTGAACATATAAATCATATGCACCAACCTTGTTATATGTATGTACAATTCTATGGACCCTTCAGGAGATTTGCCAAGATGTATGCAATCTGATTGTACGTGTTAAGACACTCGATGACAATGTTTACAAATATAATCTTGGATAAGGAGACAATCAATCCCAATATGCACTGTGCACATCAAAGAAGTGCAAGATGAATGCATATAAAGGAATGTAAACATGATGAGAATCTGCAGTAACTATATACAAGATGAGGGTTAAGAGTAGAGCACATATGTTTTATTAAGAGTGACATCTCTAAGCTAGTTGGTTGTTGATCCCGATTTGTAGCAGGGAACATTTAATTGTGCTTTTAATTAGACTTCAGGTAGTACCTCTTGTTGAACATATGTTTGGGTAGGAATGGGCCTGATATATGAAATGAAGTCAGAAATAATTGGAGAAAGCAGGTAGTGAAATGAAGACTCAATAAAGGCTACATTGTCTTTAAAATATGTCGCCTTGGTGGACTGAATAACAACGACGTCCCTTTTGAAGTGGTTACCTGAGAAAGGCCTATTTGGATGGGTTTGGGGGATGTTTTGTGATCTTTGTGCTGCGTCGTCATCACAGCATAGTAGCATACACGAACACGAGTTGATAAAAGAAACAATTCACAAGAAGGAAAATAGACAGAACATGGAATATCATTATAATGTATTGACAAAGGCATTCAGTTAATGAGATAACAAAATGAGAAGTTGAGAATGACATCACTTTATAATTAAGGCGGCATATGAGAATGTAATCAAAGTGGCATAGAGGGCATGAATATTTTCTGATACAAATTAAGAATCAGTACAAGTTATTTATAGGACTTAGGTTACTTCTACGTCAAGCTAAAGACATTACACAAACGATAGCATTAGGATGATGTCATGCTTCTAGGCTCTTCTATACAATCTTAACATTCATTTTTCACGATCAAAGTGCTTAAATATTTAAATCCAAAATTTCTGAACTCATCGTTTCATGACACTTCCCATACATCATGGAAATAATCTATGAAAATGGAGGTTTTAGAATTTAAATCTTATTCGTCCTTCTTGAGAAGGTTGTGCTGTGAAAGGACTCTGTTGTAAAACATTGTGACTATGATTTTTTTGCATGTATTTAGTGTTATGTAGTTTTATTAATTAGGACTATAAATTTAATGTCACTGACCCAGCTAGTTGGCATGGTCTTAAAAGGCGACAGAGGCGGCGAGGCGGTTGCATTTCGTCTCTGAGGCTTAAGCCTTAGCAGGGATACTTGAGGCGTACGCCTCACAATGTTGAGGCGGTCCGAGGCGGTAAGGCGTAATCAAGGCGTAAGCCTCAATTATAATAAGAATTCACCAATTATAAGGGTTATTTTGAAAAAATTTATTGGGCCTTTTTCACAAAAACTCTTTTAGGCCTTTGCACTGTATAGTTTCTTAAGAAAAACTTAAAAAACCTAGTAGATAATTAACACTTCTTTCCAAGACATAAGTGTCAACTTCCGTCTCTCCATCTTCAACCTTACTTCTCTCCATCTTCAGACTTCTTGCGGTAGTGACTAAGGAAATTGCTTCATATTTTAAATACTTGCCTTTGATTTCTTTCATCTTTTTCTTTCAAATTTTATTTTTTTTGGTTCCTTTCTTTTCCAGCTCCCATCCTCTTTTAAATTTAGTTCAACCTTCAAAGAATGATTTAACTTTTTTTTTTGCGTGAACTTTTGTCCATATTTAATATTTATAAGGTTTGAAGATGTATTTGAGACATTTGTATTTTATGTTACTTTAAAATTTTGATGATTCTAATCTTTTGTGTTTTAAGAATTGAGATAGGGTATCACTTCTTGTACACTTCAGGAATTATGATTTTTTTTCATTTATTTAACATGAAAATGGATTATGCATTTTCTTTTACCTCGGAGTACATATTTTAGTATTATTTTTTTCATATTTAACTGAGGCTTACGGCTCATTCCTCCTCTGCTCCACCACTTCGAGGCTAGTTTTTGCCTTTAAAAACCTGGCTAGTTGGCATTAAGGGCTGATAATGATGACAAATATTACTTTCAGCTGGGTGGTTGTTCTACCACGTGGTTCCCGAAATACACAGCCCTGCAAGTTGGAGCTTGCTATGTATGCAACTCAACAGGTATGTTAGTGTCCTATTTGCTACCTTATGTAATGTTAAAGCCACACCATTTATTAATTCTTGTGAAAGAAAGATTTGCTACTCTTTATTCTCTTCATCTTGAACTTCAATTAGACCTCACTTTTTTACTCCCTCCGTCCCATATCTTTCTTCGCAGAGTACTATTCCAACTTCACAGGAACTTTTGTTTATTTGCGTTTTTTCATGGCCTATATGATAAAATAAAATATTTTGTCACCACTTGTTTTGTTGAACTTTTGATGTTTTTAAATATATTAATTTTATTTTATATTTCTATACCAATATTTCAACAAAATATATTTAACAAATTTTGGATTTTTCTTCGTTTTGCGCAACACGAAGAAAGATATGGGACGGATAGTGTAATTCATTATGCTGTATTCTTCTTTTGTGTTAGTGATCTATTTTTTATGTTTTACTCCGTATTAGTTATTTTTGCAACATGTATTACTTGGTTATTTCTTCAATAGGATCAAAGTTATGCATGGCAGGAAATAGGGGGCCGGTAACCTAAGGCTGATACTTTCACATATAAATTTTTTCCATCTGTATAATAAACATTATACTTTGCTTCTTATAGTACACTTCTCGTGTTCTTAACTTTTTTTTGTTATACTTTGATTAGGATGCTCAACCCCGAACTGTTGCACTATGGAAGGCCAACATGGAAGAACCTAATTTTAATCATTCAGCTCCAGTAGTGGTCATATCAAATGTTTCAAGCAGTAATTCACTATCATTGACCATAGTTAAATTTGACCCAAGTATTTCTAAACATCAATCTAGATAGATGATTGTTTTGTGATTTTAATGCATAGTCCCAAGAGGCCGGAGGCGAAGGAGAGGTATCATGTCCTCTCAACTACCGAGGCATGGACCTCGAGGAGCTAGGCGTAAGTACAATTAATATGTCATTTAGCTAAACCTTACTGCATAAAGCGGTTATTAGATGACCTTGTAGGAATTCAGTGAAAAATCATTAGCAAAGTTTTCACTTCAATCGCATCTCTATATGAAGGGTTTGTTAGAACCTTTAGTAGAATGATGATATTAGACAATTGGCCTTCTCCTTTGCGTCAAATAATATGGGCTATAACTCTGCAATTTGTTTGTTAGTGTATCATGTTTGATGTTTCTAGTTCTCACACATTACTTCCTAGTCACATGACCCCATCCTTTCCAATTAGGTGATAAAGTTATCCTCAAATTAGGTCATATATATTGAGCTTCTGTTGGTCATTTTGGATTCCCAAGTATGTAATATCAAAATAATCAAATTCCTTGAGGTGGATAATGCTTTTGGATACTCCTTTTTTGGCCAACTCTCAGCATACATTTAAGATGCACTCTAAGCCTTGCATTTAATGCTGTATGAAAAAAACTGACATCATTTTCGGGATTGTACTGTCTATTATCCTGGACCAGCATTTGATCATCAGAGCCTCAAGAGGATCACTTATATTTGCTTGAAATTTTTCTTTACGCCTTAAGAGCCTTAAGACATCTTCAGTAACAATCCGATTATTTAATTTTATCCAACTTAATTTTTAACTATTTGTTGCAGAACTGCGGATCAAACTTGCTGCCGTGCAAGAAAGTGACAAACAACTGTTGCAGTCATTTTGGAATGCATGCAATGGAATTCCACAGGTGAAATCTCAATCTTCTCCCAAGCAACCTTGGAACTGTATGTTGTACGGAGTATTATACATTCCAACAAATTACTAATGAAATATTTATTTTTCTTATCAAAACTCTTCTAATGGGTTCAAAATTCTGGAATCTATAGCTATGAATTTGGTAAGTGCTATGCATCTATGAATCATATTGCACCCTTGTGTGACCTACCATTCCCAGGTCAATGTTTTGGAGACATGAATTTAAGAGGTCAACTAATTTTGATATGTGCAATGTGGGGTTGCATCCCTCTAATAAATGGCCTTTCATTCAGGTCACTCATCCAGGATTTCCATTAAGCACCCAATATCCTGTTCTACCAGCAACCGCTCCACCTGCCTTGGACGATGTAGAGTTGGCTATGGCTATTAGTGCCTCCATGCAGCCTCCTGTGCATGAAAGACCCATTTTGGAAGCAGAGTTGGAATCTGGATCGGTTGCCTCGACAAGTTTTACTAACCCCATGGAAGTAAAAGCTGGCCCGAGTAGCAATGAGATTCAGCATAGCCGGACCCCAATTGAGACGTCTGTGATCTGCACAAAGGTTGAGAACCCTATTCAAGCACCCATCCTCCCCTCAGCTCCTATCATTGGAAATGAGGAAATAGATCAAGGTCCAATTCATTATCCATCAATTGACACAAGCTGTGTAGAATTTTCTTCACAATATGTTGAGAATGTAGCTGCAGCACCACATGAAGACAAAGACCAACCTAATGCTACTTGTGTTATATGCTTGGATGCTCCCATTGAGGGAGCTTGTGTCCCATGTGGCCATATGGCAGGCTGCATGTGTTGTCTGGGTGATATTATGGGAAAAAAGTGGGGTTGCCCCGTCTGCCGTGCTAAGATTGATCAGGTGATAAGGCTATATGCTGTATGACGGTTTCAAGTGGAAAGTATGGTGTTGTATGTGGTAAGTAACTTCTGGCACTTCTCACAAAGATACAAGCTTATTTGATTTTTGATTCAGATATATTGTTTGGCCCTTTAGGCCAAGCCAAGTGCTTGACTGTCACGACCCGTTACATCGTGGCAGGACCCACTGACTCATTGGGTTCTTCACTTTAATATTAACTGCTGACCCTCTGCTCAGCAGACCCAATGACCATTGGAATATTGGATGATCGGGAATCGGGATCTGCAAAACAATGGGTCCGAACTCCGGATTCAAGATTTACCATATCACTAGAATACTGCATTAGGATTTCAGGCCTAATGTTCAGAGTAACAGTGGAATATTACTATGAATTTTTATATTTCCTTAATATTTGATTCACTAGATTATGAATAAGTACGACCATTCTAATACGAAAGGGATGTGGGGTAATCATTGTCTAATTCTTTATTTGGGGGAAGCATATAATTCCTCTTATAGAAGCAGCATATAGTTTCTTTATTTGTAGAATATAATTTCTTGCATGTATAAATGACATTTATTCTCTTTTACAGGGGGGAATTCTATGCTCTCTATTACCTTGGATTGCTGCTTCTCTCCTGCCTCCAAGAATCATTTGCTTTTATAGCTTTCTGAGTTGTGTCTATATTAGTGAGTTGTGTCTATATTAGTGCAACATCATTGCACCTTATACCACATTGGATGTGAAGCATTTGTCATTTAATGTTATCAGTGTCCTAATATATGAACGTGGAGGCAAAACAAATAAAGGCATGGGAAATGTACGGATGATGTAATGTAAACTTTGTGCAAGTGTGTAAATACTTTTGAAAAGCGTGCTGTATAATGTTTTTTTTTTACATCTACATACCAAGCGGCCGGGGTTCATCCAACAGTTGAAGACTCTAGAATAGATAACATCCTGCATATCTTCTCAATGATCAACCTGTCGATATTAAGTTGAGTGCCCATTCCAATTGTATGCTCCCTCTCCCCAAAGAACTTTACCTTTTGGTCACCAATGTGATGCCTTCACTAATAATAATTACTACCTCCGTCCTTGATTATTTGCCCAGCTTTGACTTTTTTCGGTCAATTATTTTCAACTTTTGATCTATAATAAAATGAGATATATATTGTATATTAATTAGATAAAATAATATTTTGAAGATATTGATACAATAAATCTGATAAAACTATTTTTGTATCCATAGTTAATATCATTTTTATTTAATTTGAGGTTTCCCAATTTTGATCGAAAAAATCAAAAATAGACAAATACTCAGGGACAAAGAGAGTATATCTTAGTAGTAGACCTGGCAAAACGGTCGGTTAGGTCGGGTTCGGGTTCGGTATAATCAGGTTCGGGTTATTTCGGATTCGAGTCACTTCAGGTTCGGGTCTAAGAGTGCTTGTTCATGACCCAGAGTTATCGGGTTCGGGTTGACCCAACGGGTTAAGAGATATTTAAAAATTTAAAATTTTTGCTATTTAGAGATAATGCATGTGATCCGAGCATTATTCAAAATAAAGAACGAAATCATAAAAGTTCGCAGTTCTATTTGTAATATACCAAAAGAGAATTGCAATATATATATATATATATATATATATATATATATATATATATAAGCAGTTGCGCATTGGTTGCCCGGTTGGTACCTTGTTGCTGTTACTAATTA
Source organism: Cuscuta campestris (assembly GCA_900332095.2). Classification (NCBI taxonomy): domain Eukaryota; kingdom Viridiplantae; phylum Streptophyta; class Magnoliopsida; order Solanales; family Convolvulaceae; genus Cuscuta; species Cuscuta campestris. The sequence goes on along the minus strand of OOIL02005040.1, from coordinate 1,520,110 downwards.
CTAATATATTTATATATTAAACAAAAGCATAGTATTTACATGATTGATTCATAGGTACATGAGTGCATGTCATCAGTAGACAGAGGCATACTATTTACATGATGGAGTCAAAAGATAAGTTGCATCATTTAGATTACATTGGTTCCTACTGGCAGCTGCATTAATGTTTTCTCTCTTGAGTTGACAAAAGAACTTTGGGATCATGTTTGAGAGTACGCCATCACACAACTTCATATGTAGGGTTGGAAAACGGTGTGAGTCATTGTTTCCCAAGGCTTCAGTTCAGTCGATCTTTTGCTTTTTCTCGGTTTGTTCGCCCACGCCTTCGGATTTGTCTGTGAGAATTCTTTTTGGTGTGTTCGCCTGAGAAGTTGTCGGTGCGTCGTTGGTTGAGAGACTGTAAAGGCATAGGACTGCGTATGTTGTTTCGTTTCTTCCTTGGTAATTTGGCGGTATGATTTTGATTGCAGTTGTGGCTGTCATTGGCGCAAGCTGGTTGTTGAGATCGGTGCAGTTGATGTCTTCAATTGGTGCATTTGTTTGCAGAATGCGCAACAGCTTTTTGACTTCGTGCGTGAAGATTGTCATAGCCAATGCTCCAGTGTGGTCAGTTATTTCAACGTTCATATTGTACCTGTTATGTTTTAATTACGATGAGTAATTTGATATGTTTTAATTTTTGTCACTGCTTTCTAATTGGAAAGAGAATGGAGTAAAAGAGTATACCGCTTTGTTGTAATTGCATTTTTCTTTCCGCAGTTCAAGCATTTGAATGTTATTCCTTCCGTGAAGATGACCCTTTTGTTGCAAGTATCGCATCCTATATAGTATGGTAGAGGACAATCTTCGAGGATTCTAATATGTCCTTCGAGCCAGAAGATTTTGTTCCTGTTAAAAATCGGAATGCGGGGTGTTATGCTGTGACAGAGTACAATGTTTAAGTATGAAATGGTTGCAGGTCACTGCCTAAGATACACACTCCCTAACAGATTTCCATTGAAACACACGTGTAGTGGGTATACAACCGTTGTTACCTTGTCGTCTGATGCTTTCACGTGAGAAGTAGTTGACTTTAAAAAACAGTCTGGACGTACAAAGTGACTAAGTGTGTCGTGGTGCTGATCTTTCTGGAGAACGTTTTTGATTGATGTTGTGTTTGATGTGCTCCTGTAAGATAAAATTTGGTGTGAATATGTATTTTGAATTTCGAAAAATAATAATTGTTGATATACATACCATTCTCTTAGTGCAAGTGCCTGAGGGGTTGTGGGATTTATCTCTATGGATGTGTCGAAACGTGTTGTCAAGGACAGACCTGCATGTATAAAGGCGCATACATGACTTTAGGGTTTTAATTATATTTATGGGAGTATATATGTATGTATGTATGCAGTTTGTGATAGGAGAAGATTTGGGTTACCTAGGAAAGATGTGGCAGCAACTCTCTTTGCGAGTATCAGTGGATAGCTACCACTTGCAAGTATCTTCCCAAGTTCGGAGCCTTGGACATTTGTGCCCACATGGTGAGCATAATCGGTTTGCATCTGCTAGGTGAAACCAAGGGTAATATAAAACACTGGATTCATAGTAATTTGCTACTAAAATTTTTAAACCAAAAGTGAAACTATAAAACACTGGGTTCATAGTAATCTGATACTAAAATTTTAAAACCAAAAGTCAAACTAAACAATGGACAATAGCTTTAATCCAATAAGGGACCAAAAGAGAAGAGATGACATTTGTGTTGGTAGGTCATGGGTCTCTTCAAAAGAAACATTGAGTTCCTAAAGTACAATAGTACTCTCACAAAGAAAATAACTCCATCTTCCTGATTCAATCAATCAGCAAGTTTTTAAAGTAATTCTGCAACCAAGGGTAATATAAAACACTGGATTCATAGTAATTTGGTACTTTAATTTTAAAACCAAAAGTGAAACTATAAAACACTGGGTTCATAGTAATCTGCTATTAAAATTTTAAAACCAAAAGTCAAACTAAACAATGGATAATTTGTGTCGGTAGGTCACGGGTTTCTTCAAAAGAAACATTGAGTTCCTAAAGTACAATACTACTCTCGCAAAGAAAATAACTCCATCTTCCTGATTCAATCAATCAGCAGGTTTTTAAAGTAGTAGAGACATCATTTTTAGCAGCAATCATACAGATCATTTCTATGTATACAGCAGGTCTCTAATTTTTAAGGAAAACCCCTTGTTTCATTTAAAAAAAAGCTATTGCTTTCGCAGTTCAGATTGATCATTTAGTTAACCCTTTCACTTTTGCTTTATATTAAGCAAGAGTTGCGATATTGCTTTTGTGAGTATCATAAATGTCTGAGTTTGTCAATAGGATACCTTCAAAATTGTTTTCACTGGTTTGTATCTGGTTTTTTTTGTCTTCATCACCTTACATTTAAATTCTGAAGGTTACTGGCAAAGGCGACAAAGCTAAAGAAGTCCTTGATCAGGCAGTTGAAAATTCACACTTGTCTAAACCACTACTTGAGGTATCTTTCTTTCTTGTCCCCTGTGCTTTTATGTACCAGTATGCGACCCAGCACATGCTTAGAATGATTAATGGGGTTGTTTCATTGTCTTAAACTCCTAATTGGGTTGTGTTAATGAATGCTTCATTTGTTCATTGTACTGCAGGCAATCATCCATTTAGAATCAATTCAGCCACAACGAAAGAGAATCGAATATTTGGATTCATTAATTGAAAAATTCATAGTTCCTACTATTGATGCATCTTTCACTGCGAGTATGGATGAAAGGGAGGAGTTATCAAGCATCAGTCAAATATCAAAATAACAAATCGAAAAACCAAAAATGTACTCTTTATGTAATTACGTACTCGTGATCAACGATGACGAAGTCATTTGCTCTTTGTTTGCCTTGTCCTGTAATAACAAACTCTCGAGAAGATTTGGAGATTATGACTGCGAGTGTAGCTGTGATTAAAGAAAATAATTATATTTTGAATTGGGAAAGTGTTCAAAAGTAGTGAATTAGAATGTACACGTTTATATAGTTGACTTACTGATCTTTTTCTTGTTTTGCATAGCATTGTAGAATGTAGAGAATGGATCTATGTTCATTGGAAGTGCAGTCTGGACAATGATTTTTTGGTCCGGATCAGAGTCTTGGATCATTGTCCACCTGTAGATATCTATAGTTGTCGTCGGGGAAACCAAAACTGTTGGTGATTGGGGAAACTTTAGCGTTTGAGATGAGGTAAGTTTCATGCAGTTGAAGGCGTTCGTCGATGACGAGGATGTCTTCATTATATGTCATGCCTTTGACTTTGTTTCCCTGGAAAAAGAACATCATGAAAAAGGTGTTATGATAATAATGTGTTTGGTAAGTGTAACGTTAGCATAGGAATCAGTATTACCGCTGTGTCTTGCATGATCAGAGCCTTATATTTTTTCCCTGGGGTTTGAAATGAGTCCCGAGTATTGAGTTTCTCAATAATTGTCACTTTGCATGTCCATGCTCTTGATTGTGGAGTTATCTCTGGGATAAGCTGGTGGTCATCCATCGGTAAACCTGGATTTAAAAGAGAGTTTAATTGCTAGATCTACTTATTCCATGAGAAATAACCCTACACAGATTGGAAACTGCAGTATGAAATCTCTAAGTGTTAGGTGAGTGGATGGGCTTACATTTGTTTTTTATATTGAAATGTATTCTAATACTTCTTTGTATACTATATTGGCAGTGGCATTTGTTAGCTTTTCTTTTTTAATATCATCATGAATAAGCATTTTCATTGAATCAGCATTTTTGGCTCGTGACATAGCAACATACAACTGGCCATGAGAGAAAACGAGTTGTTTTAGATATATTCCAGCATAGTCAAGTGTTTGGCCTTGTGATTTGTTGATTGTCATTGCAAAGCAAAGTTTAATGGGAAATTGGTTTCTTTTAAAAGGAATTGAGCAGTGATCGTCTTTTGAGGTTTCGAGAGGAATCCTAGGTATGAAGACATGTTTTTTTTGTGTTCACCAACTGCTATGTAACAACTCAGAACATGTTCATTAAAAGTGTCACAGATGAGTCGCGTCCCATTACATAATCCTTCACACGGATTCAAATTCCTCAACAGTATAACGGGACAATTTTTCTTCAAAATTAATGTGTGTGGTGGCAAGCCTGCAAACGAAAGAGTATGCAAGTAGTCTTGGCAGTTTTTGTATTTCAAATCCAATGCTTCATCATAGCTCAGTAAAGTTTTCGCTTCGCCAGGAAATTTAGTAATAAGAAGCTGATTAATTTCATCTACATTATCATTTGTAGTAGTCAATATTATTCTACCCATTAAAAGATAAGGATCTTGCTGGAAAATATTTAAGTCTGGGTAAACAGCATTAAGTAGTGCGGAAAGTGCATCTATTGTATTTGTGCCAGGAATAATAAATCTAGAAGGGATTCGAATTTTGGATCCAGAAATGGTGGGTTCAGTTCCGTTCCCTATGTTCATGAGATATTCGCAGAAAAGAGGATCAGTTCGTGCTCGCATATTTTGTACTAATGTCAGCCGTTTTACGTTTGGCTTAGATCTCCACCAAAAACTATTACCTTGCCCCCAAATAGCTCACCAGAATCCATCAGATCTTTTAGTGTGACGTCTAAGGCCTCTATAATTCCCCGATTATCCATTGTAATTTCATCCCATATGATCAATCTTGCTTCTTTAAGCAATGTAGCTTCAGCACTTCTTTAAGCAATGTAGCTTCAGCACTGTGTTTTCCAATATTGCATACATATCGACCATCTCCATTAAGTGGCAATTTAAATCTCGAATGTGCTGTACGGCCACCAGGGAGAATTGAAGCAGCAATTCCCGATGTTGCAGTTGCTAAAGCTATCCATTTTTTTGATCGGACTGTGCATAATAAAGCTCTGTACAAATATGTCTTTCCAGTACCACCAGGTCCATCGACAAAGAATGCTGCAGGTTTGTTTGCTAGAACGCTTTCCATGATGCAATCAAATGCCTCTTTTTGTTCATTATTCAGGTTTAGAACAGATTGCGGATCTTGATCACTAACTTGCAGGCAATATTCTGATCTAATTTCTCGAGCTTGGATTTCTGCTTGATTTAATGGGGTTTCATGGTCAATGAAGTTGAATGTGGTGACGTTCTTTCCAAAGTTTTCCATTACATCTCCGATGAGCTGGACAACAATTTTCTCTATTTCTCTTGAAGTATAAAGTCCTGTCTGATAATAATCTTTGCATAAATGGGATTTGAACTTTGTGCATATTGCTTTTGGATCTGAGACATCGCAAAAAACTAAAAGAATAGCAAATAGCTTTCTTAGACTATGAGGCAGTTGATACACGATAGCTTCCTCAAGACAAGTGTCAACAGCAAAACTTCCCATTAAGAGGCCTCTTCTCTCAGCAGCTTCTCGAAATGTTGACGCTAACTGACCGTCGACAAATTTTAGACTGTCAAAGGATGTTGGAGCTCTTATATTTTGGAGTAACAATCGAAGGTAGTATCTTTCTCCTTCGGTTGGATTTACGCTCACCAAACGACCTATGACATGCTTGCGTTTTCGCTGAGTCCAACTTTTGTTTGAGTTTGACCAAACAAAGTATTCAGGAAATTGAATATAAAAAAGTTGTAAGTTTTTCGCGACAATATCATGTGAATTCATTTCGAAAAATCTTGTTAACATTGTGTTTGATTTTTCATCATTCTTCACAATCTTCGTAATCCTTTGGTTACCAAAGAAACTGATATATTGGAAGTTTTCCAAATGAACTTGCAATTGAATAACCGAAGGATGCATTTCAGCAATTGGGAATGCAAAAATTCTCCATGCCGCCTCTGGAGCAGAAACCCATCGTGCGTTTTGGAAGTCTTTTATTTCATCAACTTCAAGAGAGTCTTTATTATTGGAAATTCCGATGCTTATTCTATCGTGACCTTTGTAAACGTATTTGTAGATGTACTTTACGGATTTAACTGAAGCCCAAACTTCAACATTTATGTGACAGTCAAACTTCAAGAGTAATTGTGGATTGTATGGTACTACCCAACGGTTATCTAGTTGATGGCCTCTTACATCCACTGAAATTGATGTCATTCTTCTACGGTAAACAGGAAATGAATCTTTCCCGAATGATGTATCTTCACACAAAGATCGAGGGAATTTACTTTTACAAGAAGCTATTGAACATCCCTTTTTTTATCATGCAAGGGCAATTTGGGTTCAAGACACCACAAGGACCGTGAATCATGTGTTTCTTAACAAGAGCATACAAACGTGGTTGTTTCTCTCGGTCAGGTAATTCTGCACAAACGAACTTATCACATTCAAAGGAAGTTTGTATTTTCGAAGAAGCCCTCAGGATAATGAGAAAATGTGCATGAGGTAATCCTCGCTTTTGAAATTCAATCACATATATATATACGCAACTATATCACCAAAGAACTTTTTCTTAGTTATGTCATTTTTGAACTCTTGCAACCGAGTATGAAAAGCCCGACAGACAATATCAGGTCTGTTTTGCGCCTCATCTTTGTGTTCTAATAACTCCTTAATTTCTGGCCAATTGGGATTACATGTTATTGTTACAAAAAGATCTGGCTTTCCATACTGCAGAACAAGAGCCATGGCATCCAGATAATGTTTATGCATATCACGAGGTCCACCTATAAATGAAGCAGGTAGAATAATACGTTGGCCAATATCATCGCCATATACCATACCCATTTGCATACTATCAATAACACCTTGATACGTCTCCGATCTAAGGTCAAGTTGCTTAAGCCTATAATAATCCAAACGCTGCGTCTCAATTTTTATGTACACATCTACAATAAATTGTTGAAGTAGCCTACCCGAGTGCAACAAATAGCTATTATCCATTCCACGTACTTGCAATTTGTAGGCATAATACTCTCTACATGACACTGTTTTTCTTTTACGCCCACTTATAAAGTTAGCTTCTTCCATTTCGACAGGGCCGGCTCAAGCCAGGGGCAAGGTGGCCACCTGGACAGGGCCCAATTTTGGAGGGGGCCCCACTTTTTTTCTTCTTTTGTATATATTCTATGTATATTATATATATTTATAAAAAAAACAGGTTAAGACTATGAATTATAAATTTATAAGACTATGAATTTGACATTTTATTATTCTTATTATTATAATATGTTTTATTGTTAAAAAAATTTAATTGATATACTTTATTTTATTATGACACAATGTCCCATTTTCTCCGTGACGTCCAGGGTCCCTGATTTCTCGGAGACGGCTCTGCATTTCGATAAGCTCTTCAACACTGTGTATAAGGTTAACATCTGGGGTAGGAGTAGTGTGGCTATTTTCCACTGGTCGATGTTGTATCCGTGTGAGAACTTTATCGATGCCTGTATGCCAGCCAACTTCACCCCCAGCAAACAATAATGGATATTGCAACGGATCATAACATCCATAAAAGTATCGTATACTTAGTGAAACACCACTATACGCATAAACTCTTTTCCGAATATTGCAATGGATCATGTTTATTTTCCGAAGTCCCATTGTTTGCATCTTCCATCCATATTGCTGCAACTTGTGAAGTGGTTGGAGCATTATAAACTCTTTGGTCTAAACCGGGATCACTATTAATCTTGATACTAAAATCAGTATCATAGCACACGTCTTTGAGACTTTTAAAAAACTGTGCATACGGATTTTCTGAAAGCACTTAGCTTGCACAAGGATAGAAACAATTTCTTTATCCAACCTATCACATGTTTCAAGTCTATCCTCAATTTGTTGAGCATTGTCAAAAAAATATAATTGCAGATTTCGAGGAGGAGATCCATCAGGAAGTAAATCATTAAGAAAATGATATATCTGACCTTGTACTTTAAAAGTATAGATTCCCTTATTTCTTTTGCATAGATCTTTATCATAATTGTATATACCAATGGAAGTAAAAGCAAAGGTGTTATTGTAAGTACGAACAGCAGATTGGAAGTGTTTCGCCTTAAGATCGTTGCAGATGAATAAATCATTCAAAAGACTTGGCATTTCATTTGAAGCAAGGACGACCTCACCCTGGCAACAACAAAACCCTAAGGGCTCATACACCATGCTCTTAGCCCCAAAAAACGTGCAGTCTGGCACCCGCCTCAGAGAAAATGGTAAATCATAGTACGCATAAACAGAGGGAGGGTCTAGAAAACATTGTTTCAAAAGAAGTGGAAAACATAGAACGAAGTAGAGAAAGAAAGAAACAATTAGTAACAATAGACAACGTAAGAATAAATCTAAAATTAGTTTAGGCGTTGATCAAGACCTTTAGGAGGAACAGAAGGAGTATTAAACTTAGGTTGTTTCGCACGTTTCTCTTTTTCTCGTGTTTCACGATATTGAAGTCGGCGTCTAAAGTTCCTTTGTTCACGACGTTCGTCGTCTACAGTTTTATGCTGAGAAGAACACCCAATCTCCATAAAAGGAAATGATATAGTTTGCCACTCTTAAAGATAAAAAAATTTAAAATGATAATGTTTTTCTGTTTAAAACAACTTACATGTGCAGAGTACATTATTTTTTTAATTAGACAGAAGAAGTTTTTTTAATTTAATTGTTTTCATGGGCAAAGCATGGAAAAATAAAATAATAATGCATTTCAAGAATATATTCATTCCCAAATGAAGATAGAAAAACAAAAAAGTAAGAAGCAAACCTGCAGGTCAACGAAGGAAACGTACGCTGCGAAGTATACACTGGTAAATATCTAAATACAAAATGAACAATAAAGAAGTTAGCAAAAAAAATAAATTCAAACAATAACAAAACCACAAGAACTGGCAAACAAAGTTCCATATGTTTATTAAGTCCTAATGTCTATCAATGTCTAAATTTGATTATCATAGGAAATTCATAGGACTCTGTCCTCTAATATTTATTAAAAGATGAAACTAAAAAGTGTAAGGTGTTTGGAGAATGTAGAAAGATACATAATAACAGAGGGGGTATGATATAATCTGCGGATTATAAAGCCCTGAATAACCATTGATATGTTACAGGTTGGGTTCTAACTCATTTTCAAACTAAAATCAAATACAAACACACCCAAATGGACATGCAAAAAAAAAATAAAACAGCCTGAATAGCCATTGATGTGTTGCAGGTTGGGGTCTAACTCATTTTCAAACTAAAATCAAATACAAACACTCCCAAATGGACATGCAAAAAAGAATGTAAAACATCCTGATCTTTAGAATCAAATGAATGGTTAAAATTGAACTTCAAACATGCAATTAAAAAACCAGATGAACAAACTCCATGATTTCTAACTAAAAAATCATAACAGCAAACTCTACCCATTACATACAAAACTCATTTTCAAACTAAAATAAAAAAGAAACACTCCCAAATGGACATGCAAAAAAGAAATTAAAACATCCTAATCTTTAAAATCAAATGAGTGGTCAAAATTGAGCTTCAAACATGCAATAAGAAAATGAGTTTGAACCAGGATTATAAAATCAGTGAAAAATCAGTTTGAATATCAACAAAATTGATATTCAATTTTATTGCTGCTTCAATTCTATCCCTTCGAATTCTATTCAATTGAATTTCAATTCAATTCAATTTAAAAAAAGACCAAAATAGATCTAAATTTTGTTAGAATAAGTGACCAACGCTAGAGGGGGGGTGAATAGCGTTTGATCGTAGAAATCGCAGGAATAAAAAAAATTAAGAACGTGAAAAGTAAAGAGCGTAGAAAGCGTAAAGGGAGCACACCAAGATTTATACTGGTTCACCACAACGTGTGGCTAATCCAGTCTCCCTGTTAGATATCCGGGAGCATCCACGAAGACTTTCCATAGCCCACAAAAGGGAAGGCAGATCAAGAGAGTGAGGCCGAAGTGTGGCGACATTATTTGGATTAAATTCACTCCGTTGCCCTATCTCAAAGCCCAAACCGACACCGTGGTTGTCCTACACCCCCCCTAGGCCGAACCAACACCCCACCCAACCCTGAACATCCAAAAACATTTCCTTTCTCCAAATAAAGTTTTCCTACTCTTATTTTAGCCCCTAGCCAAAATGAGAATGTGTGAACCAAAACCTTTTGTTTGTTGTTATTTTCCTTCTTTTAAGCCTTTCCAATAAACAAATAAAAAACCCTCTCTCCTTCTTTTATTTCCTGGCCAATTAAATTTCACAATCCCAACATAAACACCCACAAAAGGCCAAAAACCTGACCCACCACTAGCCCTTTATTCCTGCCCATGATCCCTTTACAATATCCCAAACCCATAAGTCCAAAATCACATTATTCCCTTCCCCTTTCCCTTCACCCTTGGCCAAGAATCCCTGCCCATTATACCAATCCAACCTCACCTTGTTCCCCCATAAAATACCCACAAGAAGCCCCCAAAAGAAAACCAGCCATTTCCTACACAATCCCTTCCCACTTGGCCAAAATATTCCCCTCCAAATCACCAAAGGAGATGCCATTCATTTTCCCCCTGATGTACCATCCCTAAAGACCCTACAACCACACCCCCCATCTCTGATTTTACCCCACCAAAAGGACAACAATGAGTGGCTCCTGTTTTTCCTTTGATTTGTGTGAATAAGAGACCTTAGAGTCTCCTTTATGTACCTATATAAACTCAGGCCCTATGGCCATTGTAAACAATCTTTGAATATATTGAAAACCCTTTACTCTTTGAGTATTATTAAAATAGTGTGATGCTATTTTAGCCAAATTCCTAATTCTATATCTTAAGAGTGGTTATCTTAAGTGTGAGTTTTAGGTTCTAGATATTTGATTAAGTGTGTAATATCTTAATTGAATTCTAGATTCAAACCCCAAGTTAGGATAAGAGTGTGTAATATCTCCTAACACCAACTTGGTTTTATCCATCCGTGATATTTCTTCCATTTCATATCCCTCCATTTCTCCTCTTAATCTCACTCTTTTTCTGCTATTAAAAATACCAAAAGAACTCCTTC
>OOIL02005040.1:1473444-1509014 GCA_900332095.2 Cuscuta campestris | reverse complement strand
TTTTCCTTTGATTTGTGTGAATAAGAGACCTTAGAGTCTCCTTTATGTACCTATATAAACTCAGGCCCTATGGCCATTGTAAACAATCTTTGAATATATTGAAAACCCTTTACTCTTTGAGTATTATTAAAATAGTGTGATGCTATTTTAGCCAAATTCCTAATTCTATATCTTAAGAGTGGTTATCTTAAGTGTGAGTTTTAGGTTCTAGATATTTGATTAAGTGTGTAATATCTTAATTGAATTCTAGATTCAAACCCCAAGTTAGGATAAGAGTGTGTAATATCTCCTAACACCAACTTGGTTTTATCCATCCGTGATATTTCTTCCATTTCATATCCCTCCATTTCTCCTCTTAATCTCACTCTTTTTCTGCTATTAAAAATACCAAAAGAACTCCTTCATCATTCCCATATTAATCCCAGCCATTCCCCACACAGACACCACTATTGTCTGCCCAGATTTTGGATCCTGATTGCCTTGATAATCGATTATCACACATCAATAATCGATTATCTAACCCTTCAGAAAACTCCTGGAATAATCAGCGAAGCCCAATAATCGATTATCAACTTTGATAGTCGATTGTCTGGCCCCTCTGAATTCTCGTCGTCTAGGCCATACAACCAAATAATCGATTATCACACTTGTGTCAATCGACTATCCGGCATCCCTGAAGTTCCTTCGTTTTGCAGCATCACTACATAATCGATTTTCAAACCCCATAATCGATTATTGAGTGTCCCAGAACTCTTAATCTAAAGCTGCATCACCCCTTAATTCCTTCTCAAAATAACAACTCATTTAGACCCCCAGTTCGGGCCTAACACTCCCGAGAGACTCTCTCGAGCTACACTACTTCCGTTAAGCTTACGGGTGCTTAACGAACCGTTACAACTTGAGAACTCGAGTCCCACGAGCCTCAACAACACTTGCTCGGAGATACCGCACTCCAAGACTTCAACCCGAAGGAAAATACCTTTCCTTCGTACAACCAAGGGAAACAAGCTTCCCTTAATGTGTATACAACACTAAACACTCAAGAACAAGACTCTCTTTAAGAGTAGATAATGAGTAAACTAAGTACGCTCAAGAACAACTCAAACTTCACACAAATTGGCTCTAGAAAGCTATGGAAAATGATGTTGTATGAATGCAATGATCATATGAATAATGTGAAGTGAATTGGTGAGAAAAGCAGACCCAAACACCCCTTTTTATAGTGCCAAAATAGGCTCCAACGGACCAATACATTAAAGAGGTGATTGGCTTGATTTATGGGATTGAATAAATTTGGAATCTGCAGGATATTGGCTTCCCATCGATGTTTGGAACTTACCCATCGCTGGTAAGCCAATTTTCCTTCAGTTTTGAAGCCAACGGTTACCTACCCATCGATGGGTACAAGCTTCCCATCGCTGGGTGGGAGGTTGACTTCCAAACAAGGAAAGAATCAACCTTAAATGACTTCCAACGGTCATGCCTTCCCATCGATGGTTTATCCTTACCATCGCTGGGTTCCCATCGATGGGATAGGTTTCCCATCGCTGGGCAAGGTCGTTCTGCCTTGTGATAATGTTGTACCAAGGCTTTAACAGCGATGGGTAGAACTTCCCATCGCTGTTTGGCATGGTTCTGGAAGTTGGTTTGGCTTAGGGACCGCTTACCCATCGATGGGAAGATCTTCCCATTGCTGGGTGGGTGGTTAGCCAAAAAACCATGGTCTTTGCCTTAACCACGGCCTAGCCAACCGATGCAAAAACCGACCGAAAAATCCAAAGTTCTCCAAAATAAAAACCAAGTGTTTAAAACACTTATTTGATGTATTTGGCTAAGAAATCAAGTGATTTACTTTAAAAACCACTTCATTTGAGTAAAAACCACGGCTAGCCAAGTTTACGCTGTTTTGCGTGGTTTTTGTCAAACGACCAAAAGCGAAAGATGGTTTTCAAAGTGTTTTTTGTTGGAGAACCGTTTAAACATGCCAAAGAGTGAAAACCAATCATAAAAAGTTTAAAACCACTTGGTTGGTTCGGACGCCAAAAACCAATGCCGATAACCGAAAGCCGAACGCCGGTTTCTGAAAGCCGAACACTGGATTGCTTGGTTTTTGGTTTGGGCGAACACCAAGTGTTTTTAATGATTTACACATGTTTGAAAAACATTTTTATGATGCAAGAAATGCAATGAAATGAATTTAGCCTAAAGAGCCAAGGTGTAAAGATTGGGTCGGTCTTGATCACAATAAAGACCGACTCAACGATACTAAGACTAAGGTCTTCGTTCTTGGTCTTCGTTTAGCTCTTGTTCTCTTTCTTTCTTCTTATATTTATTTCTCGCCTTGTATATTCAACGACTTGTCTCATTCACGGCGGTTTGGCATTATCAAAACTTGTCATAACAACGAACACGGCTTTAGTACGAAAACGTGATAAACCCGTGTTTCAACAAATTTATATTTCACTGCAACCCATTCCGAAATGAACATGAAACAAAGAACAATTCTCAGTCCTCCATGGAAATGAGGAAAAACGGTAGTGGAGAGGTAAAACGGCTGAGTGAGAAGTGCAGAGAAAAGAAACGACACCTTCTGGAGAAGAAAAAAACGGCAAAAAAGAAAGAGAAAAGAAATGAGCAAAAACCTGGAGGAAGTAGCAGAGGTAGTGAGAAAATCCATGCTTAATCATCTTCATATAACCGGCACCACTGCCTGAGTAAGAAGTGCGCTGCACAGTAAAGTGACGAGAGTAAGTGGATCAAACAGTAAATAAGCGACGTTTTACGCAACCTTTCTTCCCTGCCCTTAGCCCCTACCTCAGTCCTGTCACCAAATGCTCTGGAATTTGTGCCTTCCAACCCAACCACTGCTAAACCTACAGCAATCAAGGAGTCCAACATCTCATTTAGGGGCTGCTCTATGTCCGACACAGAAAGGGATAACAACTGGAGCACCTCCAAAGCATACGACTCAGATTTTGAACATTTGGGCTATGGAAACAAACAGGTACACTTAGAGGAAGAAAGTTAATGGGGAACTGATAATGGGGAAGAGATTGAAGGTGTGGAGGACTGGCATGCAAGGAAATCATCTCTGAATAAGAAGAACCTAGCAAAATTTGAGCATCTAAGCAAACATTTTCAAGGAGGAACCCACTCAAAACCAAGAAGGAGTAACCGTCTTGCCAGCCTAAGAAATCAACTCTTTGAAGAAAACAACCTGCCTTAAATCTTATGTTTATTCTACTCTCTTTTCTTAGATCATTTAGTGTATCTTCTCTTCTTCTTTTTTTTTTTACCTTTTGCTTTGGCTTTTTTCATGTTTACATTTGCTTAAGCCTTGATCATATTGAGTCTTGGGTTTTTCTGTACGCATTCTCTTCTTTGGGCTCAACCTTAACATGGTTTGCAAGCCAAGGAGAGGCTACCATTTGAAGCATTTACAGAACATAATGGAGAAGCAGATTGGAAGGCCTTCTGAGAAACCCAATGGAGAATCTGCAGAGTACAATGAACTTCATGTTGCTTCTGCAGAGCAGAATGAAGCCTCGGTAGATTGATCCAACACACTACAAGTTTGATTCCAGGAAGTCAGTAAGAATTATTATGAAGCAATGGCAGTTATGAGCAGAGCCTGCTGATAACAAGCAGGTGGGACGAGCAGAACAGACACAAGGAACCTACAAGGATTGTGGAGCCCTTTATTTTGTTTTTCTCCTTCAGATTTAAATGCTTGTACACTCATCTTTAGAATACTTTGGTTGGGTCATAATGTAGGGGTTTAGGCCTCCCCACTCCTGTACTTTTCTTTTTTTTCCTTATTTAATAAAAACTTTCCTTTTATATATATATATATATATATATATATATATATATATATATAAAGAGTTTACGTCTTTTAAGTTTTTGAGTAGCCCAATGGGTATATCATATTTTAAATGAATATATATAAAACTAAATAGCTAATAAAAATAAAAAAATAAGTGCATAACCCGTCAGGTCAAACCCGACCCGACCCGTTCTGACCCAAAAATTTAACGGGTGTTCGGGTTCGGGTCGCAAAATCAATGTTCAAAACCCGCTAATTTTGGGTTGGATTTCGGATTAGTAACGGGTCGGGTCAAATTTTGTCAGGTCTACTTAGTATCAATAATGACGGAGGGTAATCCCATGTCAGCCTGACATGGGGTCCAAGACCGGACTCCTCAACCAGATAAGCCGGAAGAGCGATGAGCTCGGTCCCTCGGACTCGCCTCGATAGGCACGGGCTCGGCTTAGCCATCAGGACCCAAGGACTCTATGCTCAGACCAGATGACAATGACGGGAGGATAACGATCGGATGGTAACGACTACGTGAAAGGGACCATACGATGAGAATTATGTGACATCGGCTAGACGACAATGTAATGACCACAGGGGTTGACCAAGTGTATTGTTGAATCTATAAATAGGCCAAGGCCTTCTCATTGTAAAGGATCTAATTTCAAGTAAATAATACTCGTACTTTTGACACACACACACTCTCTCTATCTCTATATCTTTACATTCCTAAACATTTGTAGCTCACCGACTCCACGGTCGATATACTCTGTGGCTTATTGCCATCAAATTGGTGCTCTCGTTCAAAGAAGAGAAACATACTCGTAGGTTAACTCCCAAGAACGAGGATGGTGCAGACAAGGAGCAACGTTCCTACCACCAACCATGCCTCTGGTGAGGGGAACAGCCAGGGCAACGGTAACGGGATCGGGGCGATCACCTCGACTCCTGTTCGGGATAGGGGTGACTGCGGTGTAGCTCCAGGTTGCCATCGCAGCCCTCTCTGCCATTGGCAGGAGCGGGTGTGCGGCACTAGAGCCACCCAGGCCCCGGGAGACCCCATCACTGAGCATGTTGCCACTTCCCAACATAAGGGGAAGAAGACCCGGAGGAGCCGGAGGAGGTCCAACAAGGCCCCGGTGATTGGGAAGGTGCTGGTGGAGGACATCCCAGAAGGGGAGGATGAAGACTCCGGCGAGGGTGGTGTGTCGGCCTTCAAGCAGCCGGGGGTGAGGAAACTCGCGTGTCGGCCTTCGATAGGCTCAACCATGGGCACGACGGCCGCCAAGGCGATTTGCGCTATCAAATCTCAGAGGGCAGGCAAAGGCACGCCGAAGAATCGACCACCTAGGATGCTCGCTTGGGTAGGCCCGAGCGTGCAGACGGACGTCGGGACGAGCGAACCCAACATCGCCGAAGCCCCACGAAGACAGAAAAGACGAGACCAAGGCGCTCTACAGCCAACCGATACTGAGGACGGTAACCCCTTTCACGCCAAGGGTTATGTCGGTACCGCTTCCAGCAAATTTCAGGCCGTGGTAGATCAAAGCCTACAACGGAACGACGGACCCGCAGGACCACCTGTCGAAGTTCTACGCTTCTATGGAGGCGACAACAGCGCCCGACGAGGTGAAGTGCCAATGTTTTCTCGCAACGTTGGAGGGCTCAGCATGCGACTGGTTCAACCGACTTCCGAAGAGAACCATTGACGATTGGGATACCATGGCGGAGAAGTTCTTGACCCACTTCGTGGCCAACCGCAGGCAGAGGCTACCGTACTCCCACCTCATCATCATCTGCATTTGCCAATGGGAGAAGGTTCGAGATTTCATACTCTGGTGGGAGAAGGAGGCCTGAGACGTACACGGGGCAGACGATCAGGCTCTAGTCGCTATGTTCCAAATAGAATACCTCGGGGAGAGGTGAGGAAGGAGCTCCGCAAGAATCCCCCTCCCACGTATCACAAGGAGACTTTGGCACGTTCTAAGTTCTTGGCCTCAGAGGAGTTCAATGACGCTCCCGCCTCCAGGACCGGGCCGGTAAAGCGAGCTCGCGCCGACTCGGGGGAAATCTCGAAAAAGAGGGTGAAGAAGAAGGATTATACCGCTGGCCCTAGAACACCTTCGGCCAGAATCTACTCCGTAGGGGCGCCTGTGGGGACGAGTTGAGAGCTGGGTCTTTTCCCACTCCCCCACATGGAGACCTACGCGGTGTCAGGCGGTAGAAAGTATTGTGAGTATCACCGAAACAACAGTCATAACAGCAAGGAATGCTTTACCCTCTAGAAAGAGATGCAATGATTGATTGCTTGAGGGCGCGTCCCTCGGGATGATGTTGCAGCCCCATCGCGGGGGGAACCAGAAGAAAGGACCTTGAGGAAGCCGGCCGAGCCGGTTGCCATGGCCATGCAAGGGAGGAATCTAGAGAAGAGGCATATTGGACGGGAATGTGATGACCTGGATGACGACAAAGTCTAGGGGTACCCGGTTGGGTTCATCCATGGTGGGAACACGGAGGGAATTCCGTCGCCCAGAGAAAGAAGTGGAAACACATGGCCTTTGTCGCCAAGGTCCACCTGGCGCCGGTGTTTAAGCTCGGGAAGAGAGAGCGAATCGAGTTCACGGAGAAGGACCTCCCCAACACGCCGAGCCCCCATAGAGACACCCTAGTCGTCCTGATCAAGATAAACAACACCATAGTGCACTGAACCCTGGTGGATACCAAGAGCTCTGTGAACATCATGTATGAGAAGACCTTCCAGGACCTCGACCAGAGCCAAAGACACCTTAAGCCGGTGCGCACCCCTCTCTCTGGGTTCATGGGAGACTCCGTCGAAGCTGAGGGAGTCATCATGGTGCCCGTGATAGTAAGGGATGGTGCGCACAAGGCTAAGTTGAACATGGAATTCTTGGTTGTGAGCATCAACTGCGCACACAACATGATCCTGGGATTGCTCAACCTCGAGGATTTGGAGTGCGTCATCTTCGCGTACTACTTGTTTATGAAGTTCTCCACCCCTTCGGGGATAAGGGTGGCAAGGGGAGACCAAAAGCTTGCCCGCTCTCGTTATGTCCGGATCACCAAGAAGCTGCCAAGGGATGAGACGCTGGTCGTTAAAACCCATGAGGAGATCAGGAAGAGCGGCCAAAGCTGAACCCCGCGAAGAAGTTGAGGAAGTGCCCATCGACCCCTGTGTGCCCGAGCAGAAGGTAAAAACGGGAATGAGTCTAACAGGGAACCTGCAGAAGCATCTGGTGGTCGTGCTCACCTCGTTCAACGTTATCTTCGCATGGGGGCCCGGGGATATGCCGAGGGTAGACCCCAAGATTATATGCCACCGGCTGGAGGTCAACCCCGAGTACAGGCCGGTAAGGCTGAAGAAACAATTCCTTTCGTCCGAGCGGAGGGAGTTCGTCGCCAAGGAAGTAGCCACCCTTCAAAGCATCGGACATATAAGGGAGGTTAAGTATCCGGAATGGATGGCCAACGTGGTGTTGGCACCCAAGGGGACCACCTGGAGCATGTGCGCGGATTACACCGACCTCAACAAAGCGTGTATGGATGTCTTAATCTACTATTTTAGAAAGTAGACCTTATTAATTGAATAACTAAACAATCATTAATTTCATAACAAGTGTTAAAAGTTTGTTTAAAAGCCACATATTTTATTCTACAATAACAACAACAACAACAATAACAAATCTAGTAAATTTTTACAAAAAAAAGGGTCTGAAAAGCGGTTGTGCGCAGATATTACACCGATTTAAAATTATACTCCCTCCCTCCTAATTTAAGTTGCACGTTGTTTATGATATTTGACTGAAATTATTTTCAACATAATTTATTCAAAAATTGGTGTGAAATTAAACAATAAAATTTACATACTTAAGAATTATATCAAAAGATCTACAAAATAAAAGGTGATGAGAATATATTATTTTATCAATAAGTAGTAAAAATAGATAAAGAACATGATTAAAATGTGATAATGTGAATATTTAATATGCAATTTAAATTGGGAGGGAGGGAATATAATTTATTTCCATGGGACCCCAACTCAAAGGTAGACAGTTTTTTTCTAAGAAAAAACTTTAAGGATCCGTTTGGTATACAGAATTGATCGAATTGGAATTGAATTGAAATTGAAATTCCATGGGATTCAATTCCATATAATTGAATTCACCAATTCCAATTCATTTTTTGCACTATCCATTCCAAATCCACATAATTTTTGTGCTACCAAACACCAGAACTGGAATTGAAGTCTTCAATTCCAATTCCATAGTTTGAATTCCGTGTAACAAACGGGGCCTAAGCAAATTTTCTATCTTGAGGCGGATAAAAAGAGAATCGGAAAAGCTAAAATCTTGTGAGACGAGGGAGTTTCTAAAATACTCCTTCCGTCCCAATTTAAATCGCCTGTTTTGACTTTTCGGCATATTTAAGGAAAATAAAAAATAGAGTTGATTTTCCGAAATTGACATTACTTTTTAGGAGGGGTGGTGATGAATGAGAAGATAAGGTGAAGAAGTGTGACTTATTTTAGAGGTAGTTTATGTATTTTATTTTTTAAAGTTTACGAAAATAACTAACAGACAACTTATTTTGGGACGGAGAAAAAAAGCAAACAAGCAATTTAAAATGGGACGGAGGGAGTAGTAAAATAATTCTCACATTTAAATAAATTTTAACTGCTAACATTTCACCAGTTAAAAAATGTTAACTTCCTAATGAAATGCTTGTCGTTAGACTTTTTTTAGGGAGAGTTATTTTAGACTTCTTCGTATCATATAAGTTTTTCCACTAATTTCTTATCCATCCCAAAATACTTTTTTTTTTTATTTTAAATTTTCTAGGAGAGAAAATGTGGTTTAAATTTAATTTTCTTTAATCAATTTTTTTGACATTAACTTTCACAATTCAACATTTTGTTAACATCTATAATTTTCAACATTTTATTTATATGTGTGAAGTTAAAGAGACCAAATTAATCTTGAATATCGAAGATTTGTTTTCAAAAAGAGGTTGAAAAAAGTGGAAAAACTAAGTAAGATGGATCAAAAGAAATGGAAAATTTTAGTATGATAGGGAGAGAAATTTTTTAAAACACAGAATCAGTAAAAAAACAATAATGAAACAATAAAGCAACATAACGAACTTCTCCCCTGACTTGAGTGGTAGCAAGTCCACTTCCCAGGATTCATGAGGAAGTTCACCCAGGTTCGAGCCCCAGCAAACACACACACACACACACACACACACACACACACACATATATATATATGGCAGTTGACCAAAATTATAATAAAAATAATTTACTTGAGTTATGTCACCAAATTAAAAAAAACAAAATTTACATATTTAAAACACAATATTAAAAGTTTTATAAAATAAAAGGTGATTTTTTTGTCAAATAAGTTAACTCAATTTTTAAAAAAAAACTACTCAAATGAAATATTTGCATGAATGCGTTTTATAATAATATTAAATATATCAATGATTTAGAATTTAAATTATAGCCATAACAATAAATTTCTTTGAAGTTTTTAAAAAATAAAATAAAATCCCTAAGAATCTTTATGTTTAACTATTAAGTATTTAAAAAACATTAAAGTAAAGTGTAACAAAAAACATTCTAGCTTAGATGGTCTACAACTAGACCTGATCAATGTTCCGGCCGAGGCAGATTTCGGGCTGGGCTGAGAGGATACATTATAAGAGTTTCAAAGGCTCGAGTCTTCCCCGACCCGCATATCGAGCCTAAAAATGAAACTCGAGCGGCCGAGTCCGGGCCACGTGAATATCCACGGGTTTTGGGCTGGGCCGTCGCGCATTAATAATAAATTATAAGCATATAAAAAAATTTTTAACACTATAATTCGATGAAAAAAAAGTAAATTTTAAACTCTAATATATTCGGTGTGTAAATTTTAGCAAACAAAAAATCGGTATGGTGTATATATATCACGAAGTATAAACTAGAGTACATACTTTTGCCCTAAAATTTTAGTAAACACATAGGAGTAAAACGTGACTAATGAATAATATTTTGTATATTTTTTATGTAATCATATTCCGTATAAAAGGGTATATATTTTATACTACTCCGACAACTTCGTATTATTTATATACTTTCATATTAATTATTTAAAGGGATCAAGCTAGGCCGCGTGCAGGCTTTAACAACACAACCCATACCTGGCCCGCAACATCTACGGGTATCCGAAATTTACGGGCCAGGCTGGCCCCAATGCTAAAACTCAACCCCAATCTCGCATTTTTTCAGGCGGGCCTATCAAGCCAGGTCGGATACCCGAGCCCATGTTCAGCCAGGGTGTTTGGCAGTGCGATGTTTTTTACGAATTTAGCTTCTGCTTTGAGTGGAAGTGGTTTTATTCTGTTTGGCATGTTAGCTTCTGTTTTTCTCTACCACTATTTTTTTTACACAAAACACTGTTTTAGAGAAGCAGTTATGAGGTGCTTTTGCTTTCAACTTTTACGAAAATCACTTTATCCACAACTTAATTACTCCCAAACATCCTCTAAATCTAGTGTCTAAGAGATTATGTGTTCTCCTCTTAGATTAAATATTTTTGAAAAAAATTCACAATAAAACAACAGTTCAGATAGGGTCTGATCGGCCGGTTCTTACTCATTTACACCGGTTCAGACCGATTCAATATATATTACGATCCAGACCTCTGTATTTGACCGGTTAGACCACCTTTTCACCGGTTCACGGTTTGATACAGCCTTCGGAAAAAATGCGAGTTTTATTCGGGTTGGTCTCTACATCCATATTGAGCCTCGTCCAGTCCTAGTCCGCATAAAGAACGGACCGACGTTTGTACGTACTTCTCATCTTGTCCAAACCGTGCGATCCTAATTATGGATCGGGCCAAAATAGATCCTTGCAAAGATTCGCAATCTAGCCGTTATATATGGTAACGTCTCTTTTAATTTGAATTTTGAAATTTCAAAAAATCTCTAAAAAGTCTTACTCCGCATCAACCTCTGGGCGGCCTCGCTTTGGTCAATCAATCAAGAAAGATCCCAATTTTAGCCAAATCTCTTCATTTCTTCTCCTCCATTTCCATTGTTTCGCATAGCTAAAATCTTGAATTCTACCGTAGCATTTCAGATTCAGATATCCTACATTTCAAAATTTCGTCGAGATAACATACAGAGCTCAAGATCCCTCGGTTTTGTTCGAGTCCCAAGAAGAAATTAACCAAAAAGTAGCGATCTTACGAGCTAATGGCACCCACTCCTGCAAAATCGAATCAGACCCATATAGGACATATGAAAACACCTCAATCCAAACATCGCCTAAACTTCAACGCTGCGAAGCCATCTCCTAACCCTAATTCAGCGGCCGTCAAAGAAGCTCTGCCAGCGGAGCACCCAGTGGAAGTCATTGGACGGATTCGAGATTACCCGGATCGGAAAGAGAAGCCTAAACCGGCCTTAAAGTTGAACGCTGACAACCAATCTTTGAGGGTCAAGACTGAGACGGGGTACAGAGACTTTTGCCTTGATGGAGTTTCATTGTCTGAAGAAGAAGATCTCAATACATTTTACAAGAAATTCGTTCAGGAAAGGATAAATGGAGTCAAATTGGGTGCTAATTGCACGGTTATGATGTATGGCCCTACTGGTTCTGGTAAGAGTCACACCATGTTTGGTAGCTCCAAGCAGCCCGGAATTGTGTACCTGTCATTGAAGGATATATTGGGAGGAGAAGGGGACGAAGAGAGTGAGGAGAACAGTGTGGCTGAGGGAGTGGGGGCTTTTGTTCAGGTCACTGTCTTGGAGATATATAATGAGGAGATTTATGATCTTTTGTCAACTAACAATGTTGGAGGTTTTGGTTTTGGCTGGCCTAAGGGAAATGCTTCTAAGGTATGATTGGATTTATTTAGTCTTTCAGTTTTCTTTAATCACATGGAGTATATTTTACTGGAAATTGGCTTCGATCATTTGCCAAAAGTCAATGCTCCCGGAGCAGACTGCTCCCAAGCATCATATCTCACAGGTGCAATTTGACATGGAGTAATAGTTTCACTCTGAAATGGGAAGTTCAAACAATAGCTTTGGTGTTCTTATTTACAGACTCAATCGTCCCACCCGACTTGGTTTGATTGGAAAAGATTGCATCTTCTATTATTTTATCAATCTGAAAGATTATACAGTTTTCTTTCTTTCTTGATGGACAAGAAGTTAACACGATTCGGCATAAGAGAACCTTACCTGAAAGTACAATGAACTAGAGTATGTTCTTTTCAAAAGTTAGTGGTAATTTTAACGGGAAGGTGCTGAGATGAACTGAACTTCACTAAAAATAAGTTGAAAAGAACTGACTTCTAATGACCCATCCTTTCTCATAAAAAAGAAAAGCAGAGAGTGGTTTATAGAGATATTGATTGTGTAAAAGAGTTCAATTGAGTACTCTGTATTATTGTATTAAGATGCTGTCAGCAGGTGATAATAATAGGGTTACGTTTTGTCTTGCCTCTAAGGAAAATACTACTAATTTTACTAACTCTTGGCTGACTTTTGTTAAGCTTTGAATTAGGGGTTCTGAATAATCCTTGTAATCTTTGCGTGATTGTTAATGATCTCAGAAACCTAAAAATGATCATTTGCCTTCTTTTTTGGCTTAAATTAAGTATCCCAAATGATGTTGGTTAATTACATTGATCATTTTGTATGAAAGTCTGCAGTCAAAAAATTGATCTACTTTGTAAGTGATCCCACTTAAAAGGGGTAGTTTGTAATTCCTTACCAGTTTATTCACACACAGTTCTTGATAGCATAGTAGTGATGCTGTCCTGTACTTGTATTGCATGCCGAAGTAGTTTGAAAGCTTTGCAGATTATGTTTTCAGTTATTCTGTAGCCAGGAAATTCTATGCTTAGTTTAATTAGTTGCTATTCTCTTGAGACACAGATTTATTTGTGGAGGTATGCAGCTAGTTTTCTTTGTTTTTGCATCAGCAGGTAAGGTTGGAAGTCCTGGGAAAGAAGGCTAAAAATGCAACTTTTATTTCTGGGAACCAAGCAGGCAAGATATCAAAGGAAATCCAGAAAGTGGAAAAGAGAAGGATAGTTAAGAGCACTCTCAGTAATGAGAGAAGTTCGCGAAGCCATTGCATGGTAATGTGTTTAATAACATGGCACACGAGTCCTTCGCTCTCCTGTAAATACTGCATTCTCATTTTCTTCTTTCCTTTTCCCATTTTTAGATAATTCTCGACGTACCAACAGTAGGAGGCCGGCTCATGCTAGTTGACATGGCAGGTTCTGAAAACATAGAACAAGCTGGTCAAACTGGTTTTGAAGCAAAAATGCAGGTGGATATACTATATTGCCAATATGGTCTAGCTTAAGCCTTGCTTTTGTGCTTTATCTTAGGCTTCCCTTGGATGAGTCTGTAAACCTACAAACAAGCTGGCAATTTTTTTCTTTTTTGCTGTATCTGAGTCATTATGTGGCTTTTAATGCAGACTGGTAAGATAAATCAGGGGAATATTGCTCTGAAGAGGGTTGTTGAGTCCATTGCAAATGGAGATTCTCATGTGCCATTTAGAGACAGCAAGTTGACCATGCTTTTACAGGTGTATATGATCTTCTGCAACTAAAGTAACCGAACTGGAAATCTTATTTTGGTCCATTTCATCTTCTGGTTTTCTGATATTGGTTCTTTCATTTTCTGCAGGATTCTTTTGAAGATGACAAGTCAAAGATTCTAATGATTTTGTGTGCCAGCCCAGATCCAAAGGAGCTGCACAAGACCATTTCCACCCTTGAATATGGTGCGAAAGCAAAATGTATCGTTCGTGGTCCTTCCACACCAATCAAAGATAAGGGTGGTGCTGATAACTCCACATCAACGGCTGTTCTGGTGTCAAGAATTGCATCAATGGATCAGTACATTTGCAAGCTACAGGTTGAAAACAAGCTCAGGGAGAAGGAGAGGATGGAAGCTCATAACGAGCTGGGGAAGAAAGAAGAAGAAATTTCTGCACTGAGGGCTAAACTGGCTGCAGCAGAAGGCCCTGTGGAGGTTGACCTTGTGGTAAACGAGCGAACTAAGATGCTCAAAAGTGAATTGGAGAAGAAGATTGAAGAGTGCCAGCAAATGGCCAACAAGTTTGTTGAAATGGAAAGGAAAAAGATGGAAGAGCGAATTCTTCAGCAGCAACGCGAGGTTGACTTGCTAAGAAGGCGCCTGGAAGAGATTGAGTTTGACCTTTGTTGTGCCAAAGGTGGTAAAACTGGATCAGTAGACCTTGGGGCAAGCAGCTTTGCAGAACGAATGTTGGACGCCTATTCTGATGATTCAGATATGGTAAAGTCTATGGACTTGTCCAAGTCTTATGATCTGGAAGCAACAAAACGTGAACCTGGGGTCTATAGAACAACAGAACACTATAGCCTCAATGCAGCTTCTAACTACGAAAATGTTACCAATGCAACTGTTGAAGATGCCATCACTGAGGTGCCTACTTTCACTAGCAAAAAAGGTTTAAGTACAGTGTTCGAGGAGGAGGACGAAGAAGAAGATGGAGACGATATGACAACTTCCACTGATGATGAGGTGCAAAAGGAGGTGGTTGAGGAGGTGAAGGCAATATGTCCAGACTTCTTATGCCACTTGGGCAATCGTTTAGAAGAAGAAAACCCTGCAACCGCCTCTAGATTTCGGGACACAGATGAAAATGAAAAGGGTTCTGACTGTTACAGAGAAAGAAGAATTCAGAACATATTCACTCTTTGCGGAAACTACAGGCATATGATGTGTCAAAACAAGGTTGGAGACACCCCTGTGCAAGACCAGAATGAATTTGATGTTACCAATTTGTTGTCATCATCATCCCCTCCAACCAAAACAATTCAGGAGGATTCTGCCACAAGAAGTGTCTCAAAGGTTGTTTTATCGTCCGATGATCTAAAACTTCAACTTAAATCAGCTGAGAAGAAAGTGAATGCATTTGAAGCAAAGCATTCCAAAGAGAACCTCAAACCATCAGATGAAATCAGAGGTGGTTTGGCAGCATGCATTGATTGGAAGTCTTCAAAGGAAAACGCCGGGGTATGTTCACAATGTGAATATTCATTCCTTTTAACTCTTAAGAATCATTAAAACATCAAAACATTGCCTGCGAAAATGCGTTTATTCTCGCCTTGTTGAACTGTTTTTGTGTTGTGTTCATTCAGGATCCAGCAGGTGCTCAAATGACCAAAGAACAGGAAGCCAGAACATCATTAGCAAGCAAGATTCCCACTTGCAACAACCAGTTACACCTCCCCTTCAGTCAAGTACAGAATTTGCTTCCACTTACTCCAAATTCAAATATCAGAAATCCGGTTGGTAGCTTTTGAGCCAGAACAACGCTGCACCCTTCCTCATTGCTATGAATTATAAGTTGTGATTGGAGTTTTAATGCGTGTTGGAGCAATTTGGCCTGTGTTTTCTATCTTATCAAAACTCTTATTTCTTGTGTATTTTGATTACTATTACGTATTTCTCAAAACAAGATAGGAGTTTTGATTTAACTGCATTCTCTTTGTTTCTAAAACGTTTGCGTCTTCAAGACCGTACTTTGATAATCAATAAATACTACGCAGTACATTATATAACTTAAATGTATATTCAATCTAAATTATGAGCACAATTTGCAAAGTTTAACCTAAAAGTGACAAAAGGCAAAGTGTCAAGGGATGGAAGGAGTAAGAACTTGTTAACGTCTTACTCCGTATGAGATTAAATCAATTTTATCCAGATTTGATCTGGTCTGATTCAATCTAGTTGTAGTTACATTTAAAAAAAAATTAATTTAATTTTGGTTGATCTAATTTAAAGAAAAGTAAGTAATAAGTAATAATAATAATTTCAGCTTTAACAATGTTTTCATACAAACTTTAAATCCACTAGATTCATGCACACTAGAGGTGTGCATCTGTCAAAATTCAAACTCGGACCGGATCAATAATGGACTGGACAAGACTAAGAGACATTTTCGGAACAAAGAAGGTAAGGGCTGATAGGGTTAGGAGTAGGATTAGTAAAATCCATTCAAGACCAAAATCGCACTGAATAAAGGCAATTTTTTTTTAAAAAAAATTAATTTTAGCAATTTAATTTAAAGTGTCTAATTGCATCAATGTATTTTATTATTATTAAATTTTAATGCTTAACATAAGCTAAACATTTTCAAACACATTATTTTAAATCTTGCAACATACTTTCGAATTGTGTATGACAAGATTGATATATGATCAGTGTGAAATAATACTTTTAACTCTCAATTTAACACCAACGTGACAGAATATTAAAAAACTATTTGAAGAAAAACACTCATAAAAAGGACCACTAGAATAATACTCTCTCTGTCCCGTTATATTCGTTCACTTTTGACTTTTGGAACTGTTCATCTAATCACTTTGACTCATCAAATTCTCTCAATGTGTAAGCCTAAATATAGTCATGCGTGATCTTATTTGATTTGTCTTAACATATAGATTATTAATATATAATTTCTATAATTTTTTAATATACAAATTACAAGATAAAATGGATTAAAAAAGTGTATTGGATGTTGTGCAAAAATGAAAGTGGACAAATATAATGGGACGGAGGGAGTATTTGATAATGACAAATTAACTAGAAAAACTCATGTTGTAAAAGACTAATTATAAAATTTACTCAATTTTTTATTCTCAAATTTTTAAATGTAAAATATCTAAGAGAATCTCTGAAATGGAAGATGGTGGTCACAGTGGAAGGAATAGAAGATGGTTGTGTAGCACCCCAACTCGCATAGTCCAAATACACAGATTAGCGAACCGAGTTACTACTAATCTAGCATCCAAACACATACTCTCTCTGTTCCTAAGTATTTGCCCACTTTTAATTTTTTTTTGTCAAAATTTATAAACTTTAACCTCAAATTAAATAAAAGTGATATTAGATATTGTTACAAAAATAGTTTTATTAAATCTAATATATCAAATGTTTTCAAAATATTATTTTATCTATTTAATACGGAGTATACAATATATATTTCATTTAATTAAAAATCAAAGATTGAAAACCGTTGATCAAAAAAAGTCAAAACTAGACATATACTCACGGACGGAGGTAGTAATATTTTTAAAACAATATAAAGCATTCAAAAAGTTCTCATAATAAAATTTATCATAGGAGTGCAATCCAAACAGTGCGGAAGCTTAATTATTTAGACCAACACAACTTAGGACTCATGCCCGAAAATGTAATAAGTCAACCAATACTAAAGATTAAATTAAAATAATCTATTATGGCGTCCCGCGTCTCTTCCTCCTCATTGCCCTTTAGGGCCGGCTATATGTCCATCATCCTTTTGCATACCTCCGTGTAGCAAACAAACACACTACACGCTCAGTAATGATGCTAAGTGAGAAATATCTAACGTTAAAGTAAAAAAAAGTTGATTCACAATTCATAACAATCATGTGACATCATGCAATCAACTTATATCTCACACATATTGATGGTGTAAATATAGATGGGTGGGTTGACCGGGTAAGACCTGGACACGACCCGTAATATAAAACACGAAACAAGAACACAAAGTATGACCTAGACCGGGTAAATCTCCTCAGTCCGAAATATATTTCCTACTCTGTCTCTAGAGTGTACTAGTTTTTAGTGAGAGAAAGAATGGATCCCCTCCTCTATCCAATATCATCATATTTATAGAGGAGGATTTGTGACCTTCCCCTGTTCATCCATGGACAAAATAGGAAGCCCGTGGGAAGGTCACTGTACATAATCATCCTACTATTCAATCAATGAATTTAGCAACTACAAGCCAAGACATGTACTGTTCAATCAAAGACTATAAATGGATATTCTCAATCCAATCAGCCCTGCAAAGTGACAAATGTTCCTTTCACTGTTTGTCTCGTGATGGATGAACGGCGGGGTGGTCCCTCGATCTTTGACGTGGTTCACCATGCCTGAGATTATGGACCAATGTTTGTCAAGTAAGATGATATGACCGGTCACCTTTTTGTTGAAAGGTTGACCGGTCATTTCTTGAGCTCAGCCCAGAACTTTGGTCTTCTTGAATTCTTCGCAACATTAGGTGATATTTTGGCTATCGCCCAAAATGTGACCGGTCACTTATTTAGTGGAAGTGACCGGTCAATTTTGACCCGTCCCAATCGAAGGGTTAACATCATTTGGTGACTTGATAAAAGTGACTGGTCATATTTTGACCTGTCCCTTTTGGTTATCCGGGTCGGGTATAAGGATATACCCATCACAAATAATACTACCTAATTTACCTGTGACTTCCCCATTTTTATTCTCATCAAACATGAGGATTCTTCAAGGTTGGTGGATCATCAAGAATCCGTACCTATAATCTAATCCGAATAAAGGACTTTTACTTCCTTTTGGAGTCATGATTAACCTCACTAAATGAGTAGGTCATGCTCAACCAACGAAGGAGTTCTCTATTGGGTGGGTGGAATCCCCACCTAATGGATCACCATGCATTTCAAGGATACCCATACGTACATTTTTACCCGAATAACCATTAGGCCCAACATGCTTCACATGGTATAAATTCTTACTTTCCTAATACTTGTGTCAGTCCTAGAGTTCCGCTAGGTAGACTTACCTCAATTCATAATTTTGGATCAAAATCAAGTAACTTGTATTTCTACGTGCTGGATCAGCACGCTCATACCATTGCATTCATGCTTGGAAAACCCCATAACATATACATATGTGTTGGATGAACGTAGGGAAACAACAATCGTAGCAAATAGCACCCTAATGTTGGGTATGGACAACCACACTTACCGTCATGCACCACACTTAGTCTCAGACTTTATGCTCAATGTTAATCAGACTCGGGAATAAATTGTATCTGTCAAGCGGTACCTGTCACAGTACCTAGGTACCGATGGTTGGTACATCGGTCCGCCACACAGTACCAGTGTACCATGTGGGACAACAGCTAGCGGAGAACATTGAACTGTGATGGTAGTTGGCTACCGTCTAGGCGGTAGCGAGCTAGTGTCCGTCGAGTAGTGTGGTACTGATAGAATTTAGAATTGGGTATGGAAAACTGGGTTGAGAATAAGACACTTGGGATGAACCACATGAAAAGATTGAATCCAATCTATTAGTTAATTCAACTTAAGAGCTTATATACCGATTATTTTGCTCTTGAACTTTCGATGTGGGATGACACTCCAACACTTAGGAGTGAGCATATTATCCGAACCGACCGTCCAACCGATTCTTAAAAACCGAACCACCCGAAATTTTCGGTTTCGGTTAGTAAGGCTCCAGAAATTCGGTTAGTTCGGTTAATCGGTTCGATTTTCGGGTTGGGTCTTGAATTAGTAAAACCGACCGAAAAACCGAACAAAATCACCCAAGAATCCAAAAGTGAAATGCCCATTTGATTCAATCCATCCAAAGGCCCAAAAGTATTAACCAAAAGGAAAAGCCCAAAAGTACATAGTGTAAGAGTACGGAGTAATTTCATTTTGCCTTAACCTTACTCGGCAAACCAGCCAAACCCCAATACCCCATTTCATTCTTCATCTTCCTATTCCACTGTCATCTCCGTCACCCACTCGTCGCTGCCATCTCCTCTCTCATCGCCGGCAACCACCAATGTCACGAACGGGACGGAGGCAGTAGATGACGTCGTCAGTAGCCTTGAACTCGAGACGACCATTTCTCTACTCGTGAAGGCAAAAAGGTAATTTTTAATGAATTTTGGGATTATGTCATTATATGGCTGGCAGCCTCGCAGTACCCCTGGGAAATTGCTCTTTTTTGTGCATTTTGAAGATTGAGTGGAATTAGTTTTTTTTGGCAGAATCAACCCCCAAACCCAATTCTCAAATTATTTTCTTGTAATGGTGATATAAAATTCGGTTATAAATAACCGACCGTTACAGTTTGGTTTAATCGGTTTCAGTTTTGTCGGTTATGCAAATATAACGGTTCGGTTTCGGTCGGTTTTTATAAACCCAAAAAAATTTGGTTAGTTCGGTTTTGGGCCGAAATCGACCGAACCGACCCGATGCTCACCCCTACCAACACTCTCCCTCAAGTGGACAACCGGGTTATTTTGAATCTAACCGGTTGACCAATTGCAAATAAATTCTCATTCCCTTGATTTTTTTGAGCGCCAACACCTAGACCACGAGCCGCTCGGTACGGACTTCCAAACGAGCAATCGTGTTAAACGGGCCACAGGTCGTTGGGTACATACTCCATACGGACAACTGGCTAAAGACTAACGGGCCGCTAGGAATGAACGTCTAGACGGACACCTTGACAAACGAGGTGGGTCAAAACCTGCTCTGATACCATCATAGAATTTACACTACAAGATTTGGTTCAATTTGCGACGGAATATCTGCAACGAATTAACTCCCAAATTGCGACGGATTTTGCGACAAAAAAATGAATTTTAAAATTTGACGACATCTGCGACGGAGTTTGATTATCCGTCGCAGATCTGCGACGGCTATGCTTTTCTGTCGCAAAGCTTTGACTGTCAAATTTTTAAAAACCATATTTGCAACAGAGTTTGCGACGGACTTAATTCCGTCGCAGGAATTAAATTAAAACCTTATCTCCGTTTCATTTGGTTTAACTTCGATTGAAGCAGAACCGCAGAACCTTATACCCGAAGAACACAATCTCCGTTCGTCCTTTGCCTCCAGCCCTCGTCATCCACCGCCAACCTCCACTCCTTCGCCGCCACACGCCAGACGCCGTCCGACCCACCACCCGCCCAACCGCCATCCGCTTTTCGCTGGCCCAAACCCAAGGTTAAACCCTAATTCTTTCCCTCAAGATTTGAAGTGTGAAATTCTTTCCCTCCGCTATAGGGAAAGATGTGCAAAATTCATCTAAGTCCGGAGGAGGTTAAAGCCGCACATCTATACATGCTACTTAATTGTCCAGAGATTGATCCTTATTTTGAGTAAGATTAGAATTTTCAAATAGTATAATTTCTTATAAACTTTCCATAAAGAATATATTATCATTCTTTTGGAAGTTTTCAGGTAACAGGATGTATATAGAAGAGATTACAAAGGCAAACCCAAGCATTACACAAGATTCTATATCGAGATGGGTGACAGAGAATTTCACAAATTGGTTTGAAGAGCATGTAAATATATTTAACAGATTAATGTTAATATTATCACAATTTAAAGAGTAAATACAAGTAAATGCTAATACCTAAACTTCATTCTCATCAGTCTGAGAAACACAAAGATGCAATAGGAGATTTATTACTGGATGTAGCAAGAGGTCCCTTACCGGTTGCAAAATCATACCCGATATACTTAGTAAAGGGGTATAGATTTCACACAGAAAAACATGGTTTTAAGCGCTCAACTTATAACTGTGGGGTGGCAATTACAAGAGACTATGGGGAGTACCATGGCATCTTAGAGGATATAATACAGATTGAGTATCCTGCTCTACCCCTTAAACAATGTTTGTTGTTTAAATGTCGATGGTTTGATCCTCGTCCGAAACTTGGTACAAAAGTGCATGACAAATACAAATTTGTTGAAGTGTTAAAGAAAGGACGGTTTAACAGGTACGAACCTTACATTTTAGCATCTCAAGCAAAACAAGTGCATATGTCGACTATCCATGCACGAAACGGATTCGAGGTAAGTGTATGGCAATTTGCAAAGTTCAGCCAAGAGGGTGGGTAGACACTGAGAGTCCAAAGGAAATCCAAGATGCAATGTTACAGGATCCTTTCCAACAAAGTGTGACAGACTCAACTAGCATCATGGTTGTTTCAGAGGACAATGATGTTGTAACTCTAATAGGTGAAGGAAATGCAGACTTTGAAGAAGATGATGATTTGAATTCTGAAAATATGGAAGAAGAAGAGCCAATTTTAAGTTCTGAAGATTCAATGGAATCAATAGATAGTGAAAACAATTCAGGATAAAGTATACTCTTTTTATTCTTTTTATATATTTATTTTCACTTCTTAATATTATTGTTTCTAATGAAATTAAATTATATTATTTTAACATGTGTTTGTATGTGCAGATGACTGATAAAGGCAAGGGTAAGAAGCAAAAGAGCTTGAAGATGCCCTCTTTTGTGAGTTCGGCGAGGGATAGCTTGAGACTTCTACGACAAAGTTTCATGAGTCGATCCTGAGATGATGCCGAAGCAGGTTGTAGCAACCCCTTGGCCAATGAGATGGATGCATCAGCATCACCTCCGACCACCTCACACACCCCTTACCAATTATTCATGTTGAATCATTCATGTATAATGAAAAATGTTTATATTGATAATTGCAGGATTACATACATTAGTACCTGAGTCAAATTTACAATGTTCAGACAATGAGAGTGAGCATAGAGAAAATGAGGTGGATGACCGAGAAGAGGAGGACGATAAGGAGGATGAGCAGTTGGACCCTCTAGTGAGGGATTAACATGTATACGTCGATCCTAATGGGAAGTAAGTTATGATGAAAATTAAAAAAAAAGTTTAATATATCATTATCATATATATTGATTTTTTCTATTTTTTTATGAAATCATGTAAGGGTTAAGATCACTACTGCTGCGTGTCACCTAATCACACCCTCATTTTATTTGAGAGGTGATCCTGAAGGGACAAAGTGGAAAAATGTTGGGCGCGATTTTTACTAGCGAGAGTTCTAGGTAGACCTGGCAAAACAGAACCAGAACCGATTACCCAAACCGAAATATCCCAAACCGAAACCAAAATGACCCGAAAAATGAAGATCCGATTTATAACCGAAAACCTAAAATGATCCGAATCGAACCAAAACCGAACTAAATAATTCATATCCGATTTAAATCTGAAACTGATTAGATCCGAAACCGAAAATATCCGAACCGATTAAACCCGAAACCGATAATATCCGAACCAATTAAACCCGAAACTGATTAGATCCGAAACCGATAATACCCGAAACCGATTAGATCTGAAACCGATTATATCCGAAACCGATTAAAACCTACAACGATAAATTTGGAACTATGTTTTCCTTTCAATAAGCATATTATATTTTTAAATTTTTAGTTTTATTTTACCATTTGAACTAATTACATTACTTGCTCATTCCCTCATAAAATGGATTATCTTTTGAAAAAAATACAAAATTTCATGCCTTAAATTTAATATATGTAGAAATTAAAGAAGTTATACATATAAATGATAACGCACAAACAAATAAAATTTCCGTAAATTTTAAATAGTGAAGTGTGGTATTCTTTTTGAGATGAAAGGATTATATGATGAATTGTATGAAATAACTAGATTTGATCCTGATTTCAACCCATTACAATAAATTTTATTGATTTGAGAGTTAATTTGATTAGTTTCAAACCAATTTACTCAATATTAGTCAATAAAATTAGATGCTAGTGTTAGCATTTTGAAAAGACTTTCTAGCGACAACATTTAGTGTTATCATTTTCAAATTTGATCTACACCATTACATTTAAGTGTAAAATTAATTATATTTGAATCTATTAAATTTAATTTAATCGATTTTCAACAAAATAGACTCAACAAAATAGAAATATTACAGATGGGATCGTCGCATTCCTTATGATATGGTCAGGGGTGCTTTTATGGGTCGGGCGGGGAGATTGTATAGTCTCTTTACCTACAACCAACGAAATGCGAGAGTGGTCCACAAGAAGCCCCCCTGCTGAGCTTATTGGTCGTTAGGACAAGGTATTAAAACTTTTATATATGTATAAGTTATATTCTTAGTATTCATATTATTATAGCATTGAGTATCTAAAACAAACGGGTTATATGTATCAATATGCATAACTTCTTCTAACAATCCTCATCTTATACGTATGTATAGTTTTGGAATTCCAAAGAATTTAAGCAGGAATCTGATGTGAAGAAAAAGAATAGAAGAAAGGGAAGAAATGAAGGCGTAGCTATAGGGACCTATACTAGAGGGTCGATTCCTTTTTCTGAACAACTTGCCTGATTGGTAAATAATGAACGAATATATATTTTGTTTGATGAATTGACAATGAACAAGTGCTAAGCAATGAACGAGTGAAAATATATTTTGTTTGAAGAATTGACAGTGGTGGATGCTTTCAAGCACACCAAGACGAAGAAACATGATGGTAAGACATGGTTAGATCCAGAAAATACAAAACTTGAGGTAAATGTGAATGCACACTTCTTATTATTTAAAGTTAAGTTTACAATGCGACAATGTGATGATTATATATAATCCATATATTTATTATTTTCATTATGTATTTCATTGTACAGGCTGATTTTGTACAATTGAAACAAATGGCTGAGGAGCCAGGCCTTAAAGTCACGGATCAGGAGATTTGGTTTGAGCTAGTTGGTGGCTTTGATCAAAAGAATAGGATTAAGGGAGTAGGAGATCTTGCCGAACAAATGAAACCCCTTAAACCTAGATATCAAGGTAGAAGAAAGAGTATTACTGATATTTCAGAGATTAGCGGCTGAGAGCGGAGAATGAGGTCATGAAGGCAAGGTTACGTTGGATAAGATTGAGTTCACAGTTGCTGAACACATTCAAAGAATGTGTGGTGGAAATCTTCCGAAACCTCGAGACCCTGACGATGGTATGGGAGGCTCAGGAACTGGTTGTGTGGCATGAATAAGTTATGACGTTTATGTGTTTTATTGAATATTGTGCTGTGATTGAAAATGTATTGGATTGAATTGTGTTTTAATGAATATTCCCGTTGTGATTGACCATGAATTGAGAAAAGATTTGTGGTTTAATGAATTTGATAAATTCTGTGTTATTTCACTGCTGTTGTTTATATGATGTATTGTTTCATTGTTATTGTGTTGTTGGTCACAAGGAATTGAGGCAGATTTTGGTTTTGATATCTGGTGCATCTGCGACGGAATAAATCCGGAACGCGGAAACGTTTGTCGCAGATTCTGTCGCAATTTGCGACGGATTTAATATTTCGTTGCAAATAATAGATCTGGTATTTCCATCGCGGATGCCGTCGCAAAACTGTGACAGGACCATTATTCCGTCGCAAAGTTCGAAAATGCGACAATTTATTTGTGACGGATGTAGTTTGTCGCAAGACCGTCGCAATTTGTTAATCAGCGACCGAATTGGAGTGTTTGCGATAGAAAGTTTCCGTCGCAAACTTAGCGAAATTTTGAAGTGTTAGGATTGGGTATGGACAACTGGGTAATAAGACACTTGGGTTGAACCACATTAAAAGATTGAATCCAATCTATTAATTAGTTCAACTCAAAAGCTTATATATTGATTATTTTGCACTTGAACTTCCGATATGGGTTGACACTCCAACAGGTACCAACAGGAAGCATCGACCAACCGTAAATATTTGCCTAGGACGAGAGCATGGTATGGACTAGCAGTATCGGCCTACTGAACTTCAACCTGGTGTAGCATGACCTTCCGGCATTCAACGTTATTTAATAGTCCCAAACAAATTCACAACCACATATACAATATAGTATTCCTATATCATGTCGAATATAACAAATAACCATTCAATGCCTAAAATTTCTTCTCGCTCTTGGTCCCATGAACGAAACCAAATCCATCAACCACTACTACAAAAAGGACCAAATAAATCCTACATTTGGATTGGTTAGCAAAATAAATGATTTAAAAGGGAAAAAAATTCCGCATACCGCTACACATTTGCATCAGTTATTCTTGATAACCGATGGAAAAGAGTATTTGCATCGATTATCAGGAATAACCGATTCAAATGTAACTATATGACTGAGGAGGATCTTTTGCAGCGTCTTCCTTCCCTTCTGCAGCAGTATGGACTATTTTTTTCCAAGGGTGCTCCAGACTTTGCATCCATGTCGCAGCACACACCTTCTGTAGCACCTCATTATGGGCAGCGTAGTAGCAAGGCGTCTACAGATTTTGTTGACATCGCCGGTGTCACTGAGGTACATATATTTTGTAATTAAGGTTTCAAGTTTAGTTTACATTTACTTGTTTCCGACATTAGTTTACTAATTGTGTTTTGTAGGTTGCTGCTTGTTACTTGAGGATCTCTGATCCAGCGGACTACATAGTGGCACATGGATCGGTTTTCCCACGTGCACCGGGAGATATGGTACACGGTGTTCCCCTCCTTTCCCACCAGGTTAAGGTCTATGTGACCCTTGTGCTTCCTGGAATGGGTGAATATACCATTCCTTGTCCGACTGAGCATATAGAGACTGTGGATTGCGAGTAGGGATGGCAATTCAACCCGAACCCGAGCTTAACCGACCCGACCAACTACTAAAATATCCAAACCCAAACCGAAAATAAACTAATCCGAACCCGACCCGAAATTTTTTACCCGAACCCGACATCGGGTCGGGTCGGGTGTGGATTATAATTTTGCCTGACCCGACCCGAACCCGCACCCGACCCGACTAAAACCCGAATATTTTATTACAAAAAAGTCTATCTATGGATGTAATGAGCACTCCGTATAATCTCTTGACAAAGTGCTATTATATCAAATATGCCTTTTATAATCATTTTTATAATCCCTTAATAAAAAAGGAGACATAAAAAAAGAGACAGAAAAAAATTAGATTTAATTTTTTCAAAATTATTGGGGTACGTCGAATTGATTATTGGTTAAAAGTCGGGTTCGGGTCGGGTTCGGGTTTCGGGTTGAAATGTCGGGTTCGGGTCGGGTCGGATTTTTGGCTTTAAAGGTCGGGTTTCGGGTCGGGTTCGGGTTTCGGTTTTAGAAGTCGGGTCGGGTTCGGGTATAGTACTATCCGACCCGAACCCGACCCGTTGCCATCCCTAATTGCGAGGGGAGCTTCGTTGCATGGCCAAAGTCGTTGGTGGGCCTTGGAGATGTAAGAAGTAAATAAATTTAGTTCTTTTTTATTCAACATCATTTATGCTGTGTTTCATGTATCATTTTTTTTTGAAAATATTCGTAGCCCTTGGTGTAGACGGCTCGACATGGAGACTTCTCATCAAGCAAATCTCGTCCCATTCTCGGCGTACGTCCCACTGCTCCTAGCTCTCCCGTACAGGATGTTGTTGACCGGAGCTCATACATCGCATTTGGGCCGAGGTGCAGAGAGTTGTGTCAACATCTGCTTTGCCTACCATCAACGTCATTCTCGATCCCGAGCCCATGCTCTATCCGGAGGAGACGGAGCTAAGGATGCGTCCGGAGAATATACGTGAGTTCATGCAATGGGAGGAGGTCGATCAGACCATCATCATTGTTTTCTTGAGGTATGTCAAGCACTACGTATGAATAAATTACTATTATAATTATAATTATTTCTTATAATTGTAATTATTGTTTACATGTGAAATTACTAGATTGTTGCACGATCATATGATGGAGCACGACATCGCGTCTGTCGGGTTGTTATGTCCAGAGAACATGGCATACGTGGTAGATTATGGAGATCGCCAGTATCTGTATAGAGTACTCGAGACCTATCAATCGCGACCTTGGATACTTATGTCGTTGTATCTATCGATACCGTATGTTTTCTAAATCATTTCCAATATGTATTTTGGTTTTTTATTTTAAGTTAGTGACTAACGCTTTTTCAATTGTAGGCATAATTGGGTGTTAGTTGTAATACGTTTGTTTGAAAACAAAGTGTATTTCCAAAACTCAATCAAGGCGACCGGAGGGCATAAGAAAATGAAGGTGAAGACTTTCGTCAACGAGTAAGTATTAAGAAATTTATTTCTTATTAATGAAATTTTTTATTTGTTAAGATATTAATTTCTTATTAATTTGTTTTTTACATATATAAATGGTCTTGGCGGTTACTTCGGGAACGGCACATGCCTCATCTTAAGGCTCGACCGGATTGGGTTGATGTTCCCGGAGTACCCCAACAAGCAGGGAACTTTGAGTGTGGTTACTATACCATGCGATTTTGTTGGCTCATCGTCAATATGTGTGCACAATGTTCTGTACCGTTATCCGATGTAAGTTTGTTTTAGTGTGTTTTTGAAAGTAATGAAGTGTTTCTCATCATTTTCTTTTTCATAGATTAATAAATTTTATGTCGTATGTTGTTTTCGTATTGCAGGTATTTCAGTCTACTACGCCTTATACTAAAGCCGAATTAGAAGAGGTTAGAGAGTTTTGGGCGGGTGGTTTTCTCGATGAACTTGTGTAAGTTTGTATGTTAGTATAGTGTAGTTGATTGACTCTTAGTTGTGTTAGTTGTTAAAACTTAGAAGAATAGTTGTTTTACTCTTGTATATATATTTTTTAAGATATACAAGTGTTGGATACAAATGTTTACTTTTTTGGTTTAATTTGTTTTGTGGCATTTGAGTTTTGTGAATGTTTTTGTGTTAGTTACTGTTGTGTTGATGACTTGAATTCTTGTTGTTGTTGAATCTGTATATTTTGCACAGAATTCTCGCAACAAGTGATATGTAGTAGATCCGGAGCAAACAAAATGTTCATATTGAAAAAATTTATTTTTTGAATCGGTTATCTAGTAATAACCAATTCAAATACCTAATCTTTTGAATCGGTTATTACCAAATAACTGATGCAAATACTTATTCCTCAAAATGGCGCCATTTTTGGGAAGGAGCTTTTGCATCGGTTATCTTGTAATAACCGATTCAAAAAGCCTCTTCCCAGAATTGGCGCCATTTCTGGGGAGGGCTTTTGCATCAGTTTTAACAACCGATGCAAAAAGTAATCTGAGTATTTGTATCGCTGGCTTTTGCATCGGTTCAAAACCGATTTAAAAGAGTCAAAATAACCGATTTAAAAAGTCTTTTTTGTAGTAGTGAACATACGATTCATACAAGTTTTCATGCAATTCAATCAGCATAACGATTACGAGCGTAGATTTCAAACCTAGATGACTACTCTAAAGTTAGGGTTCCACGTACTCACCTCGAAATGACGAGATGTTAACTACAAATGATAAAGGTTATGCATAGCAATGGTGGCGACGATGGCCTTATCTTTCTTCTTCTTCTTCTTCATCGTCTTCTTCTGCTCTTTCCCGTTGTTGTTTGTAAAGAGAAAGAGAGAACCGAGAGGGAGACGTGAGATATGCAGCGTAAATGTTTGCACACACGTTTGGGGTAATATATATTAATATACCCTAGGGATTCGTGGTGCATAGATAAATAACGTACCTCAGAAAAAATACACTTTCTGGGCCAACATACTCCAAATTCAAATTCGTTTGTACCACTGCATTCGTCTCGTCGAGCCCTACACAATGATATAACTTTTATAATTTATTAACAATTATTTCTAATTAACCTTGGTTCTGTCTCAATAATTAATTAATTATTTTTAATTAATTAATTCTGATAGGTTGAGTTTTAAAGCGTGATTGCAAAACTTTGGGTGTAGGGATTCGAACCCTTGACATTCTAGAGCTTCCGCCACCCTGTTACCCATTGTGCTATGATGAGTGTTGTTATAACTTTGAACATTTGATTATTTATATCAAATATTCTTTAAGCATAAAATTATTTTTCATACCTGAGTATAACTTTGAAAAATATATACTCCCTTCGTCCCACTATATTTGTCCACTTTCATTTTTGTACACCATCCAATACTCTTATTTAATCCATTTTATCTTGTAATTTGCATATTTAAAAAATTATAGAAATTATATATTAATAATCTATATGTTAAGACAAATCAATTAAGATCACACATGACTATATTTAGGCT
Organism: Cuscuta campestris; assembly: GCA_900332095.2. Taxonomy (NCBI): domain Eukaryota; kingdom Viridiplantae; phylum Streptophyta; class Magnoliopsida; order Solanales; family Convolvulaceae; genus Cuscuta; species Cuscuta campestris. Next base: position 1,479,425 of record OOIL02005040.1, on the reverse strand, counting down.
TACACATTGAGAGAATTTGATGAGTCAAAGTGCTTAGATGAACAGTTCCAAAAGTCAAAAGTGGACAAATATAGCGGGACGGAGGTAGTATTATATTGGGGGTTTGAGCTAAGATTCAAAATATAAACCATTGATATAATATATATTAATAGAAAATGCATATCACACGAATATTTTATTTATATATATTTAAAATATTGGATAAATTACTTGAAAAATCATATCAACTCTTATTTAATACTTCCTCCGTCCCTCTAAGATCTTCTCTTTTTGACTTTTGGTGGTTTTTAAGGAGAGTTGAAAAAAGGTAAAAGTTTACCAAAATACCCTTAATGAAAATGGGTGGGGTGTATTAAATAAGGTGGAAAAGGTGTAATAAATAAAGTAAGTGGGGGTAGTTGTGGTATTTTAAATGTTAAAAAAGGTAATGAGAAGATCTATGTAGGACAAATAAAAAGGGCTAATGGGAAGATCTATGGGGGACGGAGGGAGTAAAACTTTAAAAAACATAATTTTTATTTTTTAATTTTATGCCACAACTGAATTAAATTAAATTGATGATAACTTTAGTCAAATATCATAATTATTTATTTCTAAATAGAGATAATATTATTTTGTTTACTCATATATGACTTTTATAATTTTATATATATATATATATATATATACACACACACACACACACACACACACACATATATATATATATATTTTGGTTCTGGTGAGAATACAATCTTAGGAGAGAAATGAGAATGAATCTGGTGCTTTAGATTGTGAGATCTAAGGGTCAAGATTTCATCAAAATTAGATGCACCAAAATTGTGCGAAAATGCATCACGTCGAAATGCACCATAAACCTTCGAAAATGCACTATCTCAAAATCTGAGCGCAGGATGCAATCTGAGCCGCACGATGCATCAGATCCGACGGCTAGATTTTATTCTCATTTCTCTCCACAAGGTGCATTCTCACGGGAACCAGCCCCTATATATATATATATATATATATATATATATATATATATATATATATATATACATACATATATATATATATGTGTGTGTGTGTGTGTGTAACACCCACCTTTCGTGGACCCGGTTCACCCGCGACCCAACGGACCGGTTGAGTTACATGGGCGGTTCAAGAACCGTCCGTAGAGAAAAGAACATTAATGTCTATTTATTGTGAAAACGGTTGAGTTTAATTGGTGAAATAAATGCTAGGGAATTAACCCCAAAACGTGTGTGATATAAATGCAGAGTAAAAGCGGAAGTAAATAAATAAGTAAAACGACAAATGGTGGGGTTCATGCCCAAATGATTAATTAATTCAAATGATTATAATTATTAAAACTCGTCTGTGCGCCGCCCATCTTCCCACCATCACTGTCCTCCAGGGTTAGCACCCGCACCGTCATGTCTACCTCCGTGTAGCAAAAACAACTACACGCTCAGCAAAAGCTGAGTAAATCTAACAAAAGAACATGAAGTGATATCCCATATGGTTATACACATATTAATACCTGTACTTAACGTACAGAAAACCACATGTTTACTACTCCCTCCGTCCCATTTTAAATTGCTTGTTTTCCTTTTTTCTCTGTACCAAAATAAGTTGCATGTTAGTTGTTTTCGTAAAAATAAAATACCTAAACTACCCCTAAAATAAGTCAATCTTCTTTACCTTATCTTCTCATTCATCATCACCCCTTTTAAAAAGTAATGACAATTTCGAAAAATCAACTCTTTTTTTTATTTTCCTTAAATATGCCCAAAAATTAAAACAGACGATTTAAATTGGGACGGAGGGAGTAACTGATTAATTAATTTGCACTTGATGGGATATTATTACACATAACAAAATGAATAACAACCACATTGAATGCTGATGTGACGTGGAACATACATGATGACGGTATGACTTGATGCATGACTTTAACTATCAGGGACACCCCTGGCTTAGTCTCACTTGACAGGATCACCTCTGCACTCCGGTAATGAGCCGGACTCGACGAAAATGTCGCAAGTGAACTAGCAAAACTGGGTGGTAGCCGTAACCTGACTACCATGTACGTACACAAAGCCCACCTGATGAAAACCCGTTGGATCCCAAATGTTCCTGGACGGGCCCACTATAGTAGGCGCACGAAAGCCTGACCTCCCTACAGCGGTATGCACATGATGAAAAATCTAGGACATGCGTCTAGAATGAACATGATGAATACTTGATATATTTACCTTTGGTCAACGCCAAGAATATATCAATTAAATAACATATATAATGAGAATTAACATTTCATGCAAACATACAACTAGATTATGTGTCAATATGGTCAACGGGGCTCGTTCTACAAATTGTCTGGAATTCTGCTCGCGGAACGGTCGACCGTGGGCTATGGTCTGGGGTCTGGGTCACGGACAGTCCACCGTGGTCTTCCGTCGTGGCCGGCGGTCGACCGTCACGGTGGTGACCGTCGGAATGGCTGAGGGTACGGTCCACCGTCTGAAGCGACGGTCGACCGTCCCGATGACAGTCTTCTGTCCTTGGCTTCGTTTTGATCCATTTTGCAAACTTAACACCTTGATTCTTTTTAGAACAATAAAGTAAACATTGATGAATATATTCCTAGTGATTCCTAGGCCAATATATACGATTTTTACGTAGTGAATGTTTTGATGGCTATCCTACGAACATGCGTAGATTCTACGTAGGTTACGTACGATATTCCTATGAATATAACGACATAGATTATAACTTGATGTTCTAGAATTAGAGGGGACAACTACTCACCTCTAGTTGAAGGGGTTAGCGAAACGATGGAACGAGATGAATGAATGACGTCTAACGAACGGACGAACGGTCAACGTACGGCTTCTCGTGTGAACTTCTCCCCTTCAACCTCCCCGTCTTCTCGCTGGAAAACCCCTTGGAGCTGCTATGGCCTGGCCGAATGCAATGGAGGGAGAGAGAGTTGGGAGAGTGTGTGTAAACTTGGGGGTTACAAGAGTGGTGTAGAAATGGAGGGTGAAGGGGCTTATATTAAAAAAGAGATTAATGGGCAATGATGGAGTAATTAATGTAGCAAGTGAATGGGTGTGTAGTGGCGTGGGAAATGAGGGGAGTTAAATGGGGAGTTACAAATATTTATTTACTCCGTTATGTAAAAATCTGACTTGAACGGTACGCGGTTTTTCCCCAAACAGGTCCGAATTGAGATCCGTTTGTGTTTCCGGAATCAGACAGTCAAAACGAATTTAATGACATGTTCAAATAATTTTTCTAAGAACTTTATTTTCAAACTTCCGAGTCTACCCCAGTCATTAATTAATTTATTTAATTAATGTTGAGAGGTCCGTTATTAAAACATCTTTTTATATTTAAAAACACATTAAATTTTGAAGTTCATCTAATGAGATCAAAATCTCAACATTTAGTATTTAAAACAATGAGTATCAATAAATAAATAATATTTATTTATTTAAAAACTAGGCCGGTTTGAGGGCGTTACTGTGTGTGTGTATGTATGTATGTATGTATATATTTTTGAACCACTGATTCGATCAGTAAACTAGTGAACCAATACCTTGACTGGTTCGATCACCGGTTCAGTTCTGAAAACTATGATCTCACCTTCAACATCGGTTAGCACTGTTTGGTTTGATTTTTCATGGTGAACTTTTTTCCCTTCAACGTCATATTCAAATTTCTCTATGACAATGATGTAAAATCTATTTTCTTATAAAATGGACTTTTTTCCTTCCAACTTTGCAATACTCTTTTAATACTCTCCCGATCTAAAGTCAAATTGCATGATTAGTATTCACATGATCAAATACTATTCATTTTCTTTTTTAATTTTGGTTAGTCATTTAATAAAAAAATATAGTTGTGCCACAACTAATTTTGTAGATTTTTTTATCTAATTTTTAAATATGTAATTTTTATTTTTTAATTCTACACTATTTTTATATAAAATGATTTGAAAATAAATTTAATCAAGCATCGTAAACTGAAACAAATAATTTAAATTTAGACAGAGGGAATACTCTTTTGGGTCTAAATCTTTGTGAAACTAGTAACTTTAAATTAGATTCAACCGAGGAATTTGTTGTAATGAGTTATCAAAAAGACAACAAAGGAGTTACATTTTGTTGTAATGACTGGGAGGAGACATTGCATCCAATACTTCATCCACAAGCGTTAATAAATGTGTTTTTTCTTACTTTGCCACTAATGTTTTATGATAATAACTTTTAGGGCCCTGACTTTAGTTTCTTTGTTTCCTTTTTCTTCTCTTATTTCACTATGTTTCCTTTTTCATGAATATTATTTTTAAAGTTTCTTTCAGAAAATAGTTTTGAAAATTTAAATTTTTCCATGATATAAAAATAAATGAAATAAGGACCTTATTAAAAAGAAAATTAGATCTCTTTTTTTCATATTCCGTACAAAGTATTAAAAAAAGAAGCGACCTAAAAGTTATGGGAGAAGGACCAAAGTAGTAGTAGAACATATGACATATCCTTAAAATAAGAGTTGAAACATAAACTCCCCTAAATAAGAGTAATTAACTTTTAATTAATCTCATGGCTTAAAGTTAAGAAGCGAAATACAAGTAAAATATTGATCATGTACAAAAATAGAAGTTATATTCATATTAAAAATATGAAATTAAATACATTTTATAAATTAAAAAAACCTAAATTAGCTACAGCCTCTGTCTCACATGTAAATGTCGCCACCCCTGCCACCATCGCCGCTACTGTCGTCGCCGCCACTCCTTCGCCACAATCTCCTGCTGCCATCAATATTAAATGCGGTCACCATGCATCTACATTGTTGCTGGCTTGCTGCCACTAGCACCGTCACAATCTGCAAATTCACCGTCATCGCCACCGCAATCTACTGCTCTGATCTCATTCCCATTTGTTGTGGATGCCTCCTCTATCGCCCCCATTTGCTACTGTCAATGTTGCAATTTAGTGCTAACGTTGGGATTAGTACTTGATGGGAAATAATACGTGGCACGGTCCACATTTCCTAATTATTTTACGAAGAACAGTCAAACCGGACCTGTTTAATAAAATAGAGGAATAAGAGAATATTCCTCCGAAGATGCTCCCCCTCCTATAAAAGGAGGGGTGCCCCCAATGTGAAGGGGAGGCCAAATCACTTTCTCCCCTGCCCACTATACTTTCTCTCTCTAGCATTTTATAGTTTTTGTTCTTCAATAAGCTTTTAAGCTTCCATTAATGGCTTCCGAGCCCGATTCTTGTACCGTGTACACACCCCCGATATCAATAAAAATCCCCCGTTGGCAAGGTACCGCCAAAAAAGGCCCGTGATTTTCTCTCGATTTGGGTTTCAACGTAAAAATCCCCGTGTTTATATTTTGGTGTATTTTTAGACTATTTTATCGTTTTTGTCGGGCTAAAAACGATATACCGGTCGATAATTTACACCATCATTTTGGCGCCGACCGTGGGACCTGAACAAATAGCCATGTTCATTTTTTTTTGTGACAAAAAAAAATGCTCCGAGAGAAGAGTGACCCAAATTTCAGCCACAAAAAAAGAAGAGTGAGAGAAGGGAGGGTTTTTGATTTTTTTTGACAAAAAAGGAGAAAGAAAGGAGAACCCCAAATTGAAGCCGCCTCCACCGCTGCTCAGAGCCGCCGCCTCCGCCATTGCTGCTCAAATCTGCCGCGGCCACTGCTCAAACCCACCGCCGCCGATGCTTAGACCCGCCGACGCCGCTGCTCAGACCTGTCGCCGCCGGTCTTGAGACTTGCGGCCGCCTATGAACCGCGTTGAGGGGGGCGGATCTAGATGTTGTACTAGAAATCAACTACCACCGCCGCCAACTAACTTTTGTTCGCCACCAAGAATTCCTGCATGCATCCACAACTGCAAGGTGAACACTTGCTGGTCACCATTTGAATTTGCTGCCACAAAAGCCGCCGAATATACACGCACCCGCAC
>OOIL02005040.1:1454540-1473174 GCA_900332095.2 Cuscuta campestris | reverse complement strand
CACCATCAGGGGTACTCACCGTCGGAGCTCACATCCACAATCACCACCACAACCAACACTAAACACTGATGAGGTGGTGCCGGAGCAGAAAAAGAGTTGTACCGCCCTCTTACCCCATCCAATAGACGGAATTCCGGCGAGGGGTAACAGTGGTACAAAAAAAAAACAGAGTAGAGAGATCACTCTCTGTTCGCCGCTGCCGTCGTGGGTTGGCCACCACTGCCGCAGGTTGCTGGAAATCCACCATCCCTGCCGCTAAAAGCTACCCTTGTTGCCGCAGGTCTTGAGGTCTGCCACCACACCAAAGCCATCTGCAAAGAGAGGAGCGGCTAGACCGCAGTCCACATCTAGCACCGGGAGCTGAAATCGTCATCGCCGCCAAATCCAGTGAATTCAGCCGCAGTCATCGCAGGAGCCAGCCACTTCTGTTTCTGCTGCTGGAGCCTACATCTTGAAGATCATTGCTACATTCATCGTCCCTGTCGCTATCTCTAAAGATCCATCCGCCCCTGCAGGGATCAGCTGTCGGGTCTGCCGTGCTTGTTTGATTATATCCCCACGCATCTCCCTTGGAAGGGAGGAAGAGGACAACATGAAGCTTAATTAATGGAGCTAGCTGTCCACCACTCTCAATAATTCATTTTGAGGATCAAGATGGGTTCTCAAACAAAGAGAAAAAGCCATGCGTTGTAATCCAGGTGGCCCTACCAGTGGTCATCTAACAAAAGCAAAGGATGATAAATTGTTCAAGCAAATACAGAAGATATGCGCACTCACATGGGATTATGGCTGGAGTCAAAGATTAGTAAGGCGGAAATTGAGATCCTCAAACTCATGGTTGTTGCCCGGTCGGACCGAGGTGATAATGAGTTGGAGATTGATCCAAGGAAGACTGGGACACAGGCCCGGACCTGGCACGCTGGTTACTACACCAGTCTTGCTCAGTATAAAATAAAAAAATAATAAACCCGGAAGAAGGGCCCGGAAGAGGGTATGCCTGCAAGAGGGCTGGACCTGGAAGAAGGTTCGAACCGTACTTACACGGGCCCATGAGGTTTGACCGGTATCGGGGAATCAGCCGGTGCCGTCAAGCTGATTGGGGACTAAAAGATGCCCATTAAAAGAAATAGAAGAGGGGTCGTCCACCGTGGCGCATCCTATTTCCCCCTTCTCAGGGAAGACTTGAACGGGGGGTGAGCTAAGGCCTTCCCGGGATAGTAAATATCAAAGGGCCAATAAAAGATCTTAATCACCCGGAAGAGGGGGCCCTGGAAGAAGGGTGCATTTTGGGCCTTGGAGAGAGCTCGAAACCATCCGACATGGTTAATTCTCCAATGTTGATCTGGCCCGGCCAGCAGCATTATCTTATTGGAAGACTGAGACACAGGTCTGGCCTGGCACGCTGGTTACTACACCGGTCTTGCTCAGTATAATAAAGAAAATATGTGACCCAGTCGAACTGGTACACTGGTCTCACACCAGTCTTACACATATTTTCCAATAAGCCTGAGCCCAATCGAATTGGGTACACCGATTGCACATCGGTTTCAGCAAAAAAATGAGCAAAGCTCATATCGGGGACGCCCGATTCATTTAAGCCCTCTATTCGAGGCACTTTGATCGAAGATGGTCTCCGCGAGACATGAAGATATTTACATCAGTCAGCCGGGCTAACGCTGATCTTCAACAAAGCTACTGCATCGGATTCAATTCTTATTAACTAAAGTCAATGTCGTCTGTATACTAATTTCGTCATGCATCGTATACTTAGTTCGTACTAACATCGGTCTCAACGAAATANAAAAAAAAATGTTGTACATATTATTTTTACAGGAAAACCTTCTGATTCAAGAAATTGGAGAACTAATGAAGACTCGGAGGACTAGCAACAATATCAACCGGTCAAGAATCCAAAGTACGAAGATTGAAGATAGCACTCGGAGGACTTGTTTACTTTTTCAAGTTGATGATTCTCACAACTTAAAAAAGTGGAGGACTTATTGATGGGAAATAATACGTGGCACGGCCCACATTTCCCAATTATTTTACGAAGAACAGTCAAACCGGGCCTGTTTAATAAAATAGAGGAATAAGAGAATATTCCTCCGAAGATGCTCCCCCCTCCTATAAAAGGAGGGGTGCCCCCAATGTGAAGGGGAGGCCAAATCACTTTCTCCCCTGCCCACTATACTTTCTCTCTCTAGCATTTTATAGTTTTTGTTCTTCAATAAGCTTTTAAGCTTCCATTAATGGCTTCCGAGCCTGATTCTTGTACCGTGTACACACCCCCGATGTCAATAAAAATCCCCCGTTGGCAAGGTACCGCCAAAAAAGGCCCGTGGTTTTCTCTCGATTTGGGTTTCAACGTAAAAATCCCCGTGTTTATATTTTGGTGTATTTTTAGACTAGTTTATCGTTTTTGTCGGGCTAAAAACGATATACCGGTCGATAATTTACACCATCAGTACTGTCATTGTTGTCACCATAGTGCCATGGTGTCATTGTCAAGAGAAAATGTTTTCAATACAATATCAACCAAAGCCGCAATGTCAAAGACGATAATGCATACTGACAAATATGTCATTGCATAATGCCAAACATATTATTGCGTAATGCCAAACATGTTAATATAAAATGTCAAATAGAAAGTGAAATGTCAAGATTGTCAACATACAATGTCAAGTTTCTTATCACTATCACAAAAAAATTGCTGAAATTGGGAGCAAAATTTAAACACAACTAGTAGAATAACAATCAAATAAAAAATTAAAAGAAAATAAATCAAATACAAAAATGAAAAGAAAAAATCAAACCAAAATCAATGCCTAATGAAGATACAATTTTTTGGAGAAAAAAAGGGATGAATGCAATAAGTTAGAGTATTTCTTACTTATACGAATATACGATGCAGTCTCAATTATAGAGCATTTGAAAGCTAATTAAAAAATAAAATTATAGTAATCATGACTGGCGGCAATCTCAACTCTGATGAATATAGGGGGTGTGATAGATCTGCAAGGGGGGAGAAATAGAGGCGACGCTCCACGGTGGAACTACATGGGACACTTTGTGATAGATTTGCAAAGGGGGAAGCTGGTGCGGCGGCACTGCAAGGAGTGGGGGCGATAGTGATGTACTGTATTTGGGGTGGATTTGACGGAGGCAACGCTTTCAAAATGGTAAGGGTGGTGGCAAAAAATGAGAGAGAGGGAAGAGAGAGGCATGGTGGGGTGACCATGAGGAGATGAAGTAGAGAGAGATGAGATTAATTAAAGATTTAATATTATTCATGAGTTTTCTTTATTACTCAATTAAATACTCTTATTTAGAGGTGTTTATGTTTAGACTCCTATTTTAAGGATATGACATATCTTTTATTCCTATTTAGGGGATTTTCTTAAAAGTTATTACCATACAACATTAAGAAAAAATATAGAAAAAACACAATTTTTTTACACTTATGGATAAAGTACTGGATGAAATGTCTCCACTTCCAGTCATTACAACAAAATGTAAAGACCTCCGTTGTTTTCTTGAAAATAGAAGGACCTGAGAACTATTTTGACAAAACTCTCATAACTAATTTTTACTAAGTCAAGTGATAAATACAAAACGAACTTTACAATTAAATTTTGTTTAACTCTCAAAATATTTTAGATGAAGACTGCCCAACTAACACTTAAAGTAATAGTTCAAATGCAAAATTATATATTCATGACAGTAGTCCAAGAGACATCACATAAACCAATTTGTTTTCAAACACTGAAAATTCTCGTCCCCCTCTAAAAAGTTTAACAATACTCTATTCCAGAATTTTCTGCGTGAGATATATTCCTTTCCTTTCGAAATCTTCAAGGTCACTATCACTATGTTTGAATCAAGGAATTTAGAAGAAAAAAGAAAGAAAATGACATTATCTCAATTTCCTCACCAAAAGAAAGAAATTCGGTTTTCCCACCTCTTAGTATTTGCCTTCTCATCTTCTTTTCCCTTCACTTCTCTCAAACCAAACATTAAAACTTATTTTTCACTTCATTTTCTTTTCTTTTTCCTTCCAAATTCTTTGAACCAAACACAGCATGTTTCTTTTTTCTTATAAATGGATCAAAACTGCATATAAGTTATTTTTTACTTATAAATAAGTAAATGCCACATTTCTCTATGCTTATAAGCTCAGTTATAAGCTGCTTATAAGCCAGAAAAAATAAATAAGTCTTACTTAAGTATTTTTAAGCCAATTTTTTCATTTCTCTGTTTTGACTAGATTACTTACAAAACCATCTCTCACCTATTATTAGTATCTCCAAATGGCTTATAGATCATTTTAGCCATTTTATCTACACACTTTTTTTACTTATAAGAAGCTTATAAGTTAAAAACTGCTTATATATAATAATTCAATAAGCACAAGCACAGAAAAGCACCACTTCAGTTTGCATTGAGGTGAGATTCAAATCTATTTTCAACTGGGCGCATATAATTTATATAGTTCCATAAGAACTCTTGCATGCCCTTCCTCAAACACAGTACAGGGTAGCTCAATGTTAAGAATTTTACTTACCCTGCATTTTCTCAAACACAGTGTTCTACTCTACAGTACACAAGAACGCCATTTATGCCTTTTGGTACACAAAAACACTAAAAGACATGACTAGGAATTCATTCTATTATGGCCTCCTATGAATATGCGAGGATGATGAAGTTAGATCCCCACAAACACCTGTTGGGTGTTTATACGAACTATCAACCTTTAGTTTTCCTTCTGCTGCGCCAGAGAAGCCGAATAGGTGTGCCTGAGAACCCGGCATTTGATCTCAGCTGCTTTTCCATGTACCGTCGGTATGTCTCAGGGAAAAGTTTTGCATCATTCACGAAGAAGACAAACGTAGGTGGCCTAATAGCAGCCTGTAAGGTTGTCAAACAAAAAAAAAACAGTTAGTAGCTAGTAAACCTTTTTCTTTAAAAACAAATTACTAGCACATCTACTAGGCTATTTCAAACTTGAAAGAGAGATTTGCCAGTCATAAGATGAAATACTAGGTCCTTTTAGATAAGTACCTGAGTGCAATAATATACACGACCCCTCTTCCCACCTCGGGTCCTTGGAGGTGATTTGAGGGCCACGGCTTCCCATATTACTTGATTCAATATTGACGTGGTTAATCTTCTTGATCTTTCTTTTTCAACGATGTTAGCAGTAGAAATGATTCTGGATCAAATCAAGTAATAAAAGTTCAGTAGGTGAAGGGACTACGGAAAGAATTAACCAAATATTCATATTATAGTTTCATTTGCATAAATTGCTAATTGGCCATAAATATCTAAATCCTCAAAATTCAGTTCTTATTCTGAAGCATCCTTTTAAAAAAAAGTTTACCACAATGAAACTAAAAAGTGCAACCACAAAGGTCCCTTAGAAAAAATGTAGTATCTACATTACGTGAATAAACCAAATAAATGCAAAAAATGATCAAACAATTGCCAATTATGGCCACTAGAAAACCATCGAAATAATAAGCTTCAGAAAAAATATTCAAGTAGAATGGAAAATAAAGCCACCATAAGCTTCACTAGAAGTGGTCCTATATATATAAACATATAGTGTTGCACACACACAAAACTTCCGTACGCCAACAACTGTTTATCTACAACACCAAACATATCAAGTGCATCCCACTGGATAGGGATTGGGGACAGTGAGCAGTATCCATTGACCTGCAATGCCAATGATGTTGAATGAAGGAAAGTGAGCAGAGGGTAAAAGGGACCACCCAATGCACACCTGACTACAGGGCCAAGATTTCAACCCCAAAAATCACTTGCTCTCGAACCCTACTAGGGATCTAATACCATAATCCCATGACTGCAGACCCTTATTGGAGATCCCCATATCCTCATAATTTAAGGCTTCCATGTCTAGACTCAACTACTGCTTCCGACTTCCGTGTTTTTATGACTTGCAACTCACCCTCGTCCCCTCAATCAAAATGCTCTTCCTCTTCAAGCCACGGGCAAGAGGGGGGGGGGGTTCTTAATCTATCTATCTATCTCAGGGATCTCTTCAGATCCCGAACAAAATACAAGATGGCCAAGCAGAAAGAGTTAAAATAATCTTATCAAGAAAACATACTTATCGACACTATGCTCTCCTATTGCTGTTGAATATACAATTGGTGCCCAACCAAGAAGACGAAGCTTCTCCCTAACATCTTGCTCATAGTAGGTTGCAGTGGACTGGTTTTTGTTGGGAATTGTGTCCCACTTATTCACAACAATGACGCAACCTTTTCCTTCCTTCTCAATCCTCTCTGCAATCTTCCAATCCTTAATAATAGCCACGAAAACAATGAACTCACAAAATTATGCATCCAAAGAAAAGAGAGGGAAAACATAGTTTTTTATGCAACAAAATTCATGGAAACAAAGAGTTCACAAAATAATCCAATCGAGCCGAAGAAAAGAAAACAAAATAAAAGAAGTGCTTTATGCTTGTGACATCCCTCTAGGTTATAAGAGTCACCAACAACATCATAAAGTCACAAATGACAACTCTAGAGTCTAGGTAGTTTTGACAGTGCTCTCGGGTGATTGTGACAGCTACAACATAAGATACTTAGGGGGGGCGTATTCAATTAGGATTTTATTGGATTTTCTTAGATTTCAAAAAGTTAGTAGATTTGAAAAATTTATAGAATACATCTGGAATTTGGTTGATTCTTTGTAGAATCTATGTAGAGTTTGAACAATTTGTAAAATCCATGTAGAGTTTGAAAAATATGTAGAATCCATATAAAATTCAAACATCACTCCTCACTTCTACGAAGGATTTATTTGTAGATATAATGGATACATTTTGATAATGATTAAGGTGGAAAAAACACACATCAGGCCTAATATTTCTCCATTTATTTTTTATTCTTATCAAAGAAGAAGAAAAAGAAGAACTTTGAAGCTAATGACGTCACCCATGGATATTCCTCATGTTGTTGAGGTGTCTGCCCTTGTCGGCACCTCTATTTCTTCCGCCAGGATTATCAGGTGTCCAGATTCATAATCGCCTTCACTCTTCTCGGCAGAAAACACAAACATGAAAAGGCAAAACCAGAGAGAATCGCAGATGAATGGATCTACGTGCAAGGAAATCCAAAGATGCCCACGAAAGAAAGGAGACAATCAGACTTGGATTTTAAATCTTTGGTTGGGAGTAGGGATTTGTTTATAGACTTTTTATTATAATTTCTACTTTCAAATCCATTAAAATCCATGTAGAATACAAATCTTTAAAAATTCATGAAGTGTTGAATATCATAAGATTTAGATAGAATTTTTAAAATCCAAATTCAATACATTTAGATTTTAAATAACTTCTGAATTGAATACACTCAGATTTTAAACAATTTTTTAAAATCTGAATTGAATTCCCATAGAATTTTATAATCCAAAAAAATCTTTTAAACTGCATGTTCAATACACTCCCCTTAATCAACAATTAAAACACCAAACTACCAACTCTTTTTTATAATGCTTACTTCAAATCTTTTTTACTTTTCCAATTTTTTTCCTCATTCCAACTCCTTAAGTTTCTTCGAACTCCTAGATTATTTTAACTTTTTAGTTTCTTCTACTCCTTGCACATTTTTCCAACTCTTACCAGTTTCCTCTAACTCCAATTTTTTTACAACTCCTTAAAATTTCATTCAACTCCTTCCAGTTTCTTCCAACATCCAACTATATTTTTTCAAGCCAAAAGGACAGAGCCAACAAATAACTGAATAATTCAAATTAAGAAACATCATACTGAGTAACCCTAAACCCCACTGTTCATACTGAGTGACCCTCAACCCCGCTGTTCAAACAACTTTTCACCTCTCATAAAGTAAACAATTATAGATAATAAATAAACAATGATCTACCTGCTCAGTTATGCAAGCCATAGCCTCAATTACAAGAGCCACAACATCTGCACGCCGAATTGCACGAAATGCTTGATTTACTGATAAAGCTTCTGTTATGCTTCCAGATGAAGCCACAGCTCCCTTTTTCCTTATTCCTGCAGTATCAATGAGGCAAAATTTCTGCAGAAAAAAAGTCCAATCATATTTAAATTATCTTTTAATTTAATTGAAACCAAACCAACAAGGTCAGATGTATCGACAGTATTTTCTGTGAGCGCTGCTAAATATTTACCAGCATGTCTAGAAGCAAATTGATACATGCCTAGTGCATGCTTTCTTTTTAGAACTTCATTATCAGAAAATTGAAGAATCAGATTGCTTGAGAAGGTGGGGAACTCGAAACAAGATGATGCTACAATAAAAATACAATAACAATTCTGCAAAAAGAGTTAATCAATGACTCTTCCCTCCTTGTCTTTTCTCAAAAAAACTGGTTTTTTATTAGAAAGATGCCAATAAGTTGCAATTGGAAAGCACCTGAACTGTGTCTAACTAAATGATCTGTCAGTACTCAATCAAATTCCTAAGTTCTAACCTAATCCTTTCGAAGTATTTCATTTGGATGCACAAACTATATCACAAAAATGCTCTTGCCTCGTAACAGTACAAAAGTACGCTATACTAAACTACACGAAAACAGAAACTTTTCAAAATTTCCCACAAGAATCAATTCAATTCTCCAGACAGATCTATGTTGCTAAATAACAGCTTGTATGAGACTGATATGGGACACCACTATTTAGTATTTTTACCTTACTATTTTTAATATGCTTGTAAGTAATAAGTAATTGGGCTAATGGACTTGTATTAGTGGTGGGCTCATAAATAAGGCTGGAAGATATGACTTGGAGAATAAGAAAATACATTTCAATCTTTTTCTAAACTCTTTTCTCTCTCTTTCGCTTGTAACAACTTCACGAGATTCTCCTTCTTCTCCTTGAGAAATCTCCTTGAGTTGTTATCATTGGTATCAGAGCTGGTTTCTGATCGAAATCTAGCTGTGAGCCTGTGACGAGACGAAAGAGGGCACAAATGGCGATGTTTGAGGAAGCTCCGAAGGAATCAATCGAGCAACAAAAGACATTCACCATTCAAATGGAGTGGCAGAATTAGAGGATCGAGGAACAACAGAATTTGTTCGGACAGATGATGGAACAAATCAAGACGATGGTGCATGGAGAGTTGTCTTCATCCTTGAGAAACAATCAGCATCAGGCAGGAAGAACCGGCGATCAGAATCTCAGATAGCTACATTTCAACCCAAAGGTAGAATTTCCTCAATTTGATGGATCTAATGTGCAGATTTGGATTAAGAAGTTTGTGAGATATTTTATGTTGTGTCCAATTCCGGATGCTAAGAAAGTTGATCTTGCTTTGCTATACATGACTGGAAAAGCTGGGATATGGTATAGTAGTTATGCTATGGGGAGAAACCACATTATATGGGAGGATTTTGTGGCAGATGTGAGTGCCAGGTTTAAGGATGAGATGGGATCGAAAATTGTGGAAGAATTTAATAAGTTACAACAAACAGGTAGTCTTAAGGGTCTGCGTTATTATTGTGAGTTGTGACAAACCTTTTGAGAAAGGTCATAAATGCTCGAGCAAAGGGATTCAACTGTTTTTGGTTGAAGTTAATGGAGAAGATGGGGCAGAGGATGAATCAATGGGTTGGGACACAGACTGTCAGATGGAGTTTCCCAATCCTTTCATCTCAGCAAATGCCATCACTGGTAATCAAGGATTTCAAACAATGAGAGTTACAGGATATTATGGTTGGAAACCCATGCATATTCTCATTGACTCTGGAAGCACACACAACTTTTTGGACATTTCTTTGGCTAAGAAATTAGGTTGCAAGCTGGAGGCTATTGCAACCAAGTCAGTCATAGTGGCTGATGGGAACAAGCTCTAGTCTGAGTATGTGTGCAACAGGTTTGAGTGGACTTTGCACAGAGCTACATTCATTTCAGTATGACATGTTACTTATACCTATGGGTGGATGTGATGTGGTGCTAGGTGTTCAATAGTTAAGGGTTTTAGGACCTGTGAACTGAGATTTCAGTAAATTGGAAATGGAGTTCTAATACAAAGGTAACAGACATGTCCTGAGAGGAATGATGCAACATGTCTCTATAATAGAATCTGGGAAGGTTGCAAAAGCAATGAGCACCTCTAACCAATTGTGTCTATTACAGGTGGTGTTCACCAATCAGGAAGATAAGTATTTTTCAATGAATACTGAAACTCCTGAGACACCTTCAACCGTTCAAGCATTGCTGGAGTATAAGGACATGTTCTTGGAACCAAAGCAGCTGCCTCCCTCAAGGGTTGTTTTTTATCACACCATACCCCTGCTTCCTACTGCTACTCCAATTAACATAAGGCCCTATAGGTATCCTATCAAACAAAAGGATATCATTGAGCAGCTGGTGGCGGGCATGGAAAGTAGGGGAATAATACAGAATAGTTGCAGTCCCTATGCCTCACCAGTATTCTCTGTTGGGAAGAACGATAGTAGCTGGAGGATTTGTGTGGATTATAGGGAACTCAACAAACCGACCATCAAGGACAAATTTCCAATACCAGTGGTAGATGATTTGATTGATGAGTTAGCAGGGGCCATTGTTTTCAGCAAAATTGATTTAAGGGCTGGATATCACCAATAAAAGTAAGGGCCCAAGATGTTTATAAAACTGCATTCAAGACTCACAATGGACATTACGAGTTCTTGGTAATGCCATTTGGACTTACAAATGCTCCAGCCACTTTCCAAGGTTTGATGAATCAGGTCTTCAAAATGCATCTCCGGAAATTTTTCTTGGTATTTTTTTATGACATCCTAGTATATAGTCCTACATGGGAAACTCATCATCACCATTTGAAAGAGGTGTTCAACACCATGAAGCAGAACCACCTTTTAGCCAAAAGGAGCAAATGTGCATTTGGAGTTTTAAAGGTGGAATACCTTGGACATTACATATCAGGACAGGGAGTGTCCACAGACCCTACTAAGGTAAAGGTTGTGAAGGAGTGGCCAACTCCAAACAACACTAAAGAGCTAAAGAGCTTCCTAGGTCTTGCGACCTATTATAGGAAATTTGTCCAACACTACGCTCTTATCAGTAAGCCCTTGACAGACTTGCCTAAAAAGGGGCTCTATGAGTGGACAGAAGCCGCTGCACAGGCTTTTCACAAGCTGAAGGAGGCATTATGTTCTGCACCAGTTTTGGCAATCCTGGTTATCTAAACTTATTGGGTACTCCTATGAGATTCAATATAAGCAAGGCAAAGAGAATTTGGCTGCTGATGCTCTCTCTAAGCAGACTGGAACTGAGATTCTATGCTTGGACCTTTCCAATATAGAATCCTCCTTGCTTGAAACTATAAAAAACAGTTGGTCCTTGAGTCCCAAACTGCAAGAGTACATCCACCAATTACAACAAGGAAAGCAAGTAGCACACTACACTTGGGGGCAGGATCACTTAAAGAGGAAGGGAAGATTGGTAGTAGGACCTGATGAGGCTCTTAAGACTAAACTACTGCAATGGGGTCACTCCTCACCTACAGCAGGGCATTCTGGCAGAGAAGCAACTCTAAGGAAACTGAAGAACATGTTTTATTGGAAGGGAATGAACAAGGATGTGTCTCATTTTGTGAGGTGTTTGGCTTGCCAGGCTTGCGAGCATGATAATGCTGCTTACCCTGGACTATTACAACCACTACAGATACCTAGTGAAGTATGGAAGGATGTGTCCATGGAATTCATAAGGGGGTTGCAAAAGTGAATGGGCAAGGATGTTATATTTGTGGTGGTAGATAGGATGAGTAAGTATGCTCATCTCATGGTGTTGTCTCATCCCTACACAGCGTTGGAAGTGGCCCAATGTTACTTAGACAATGTGTTCAAGTTACATAATATGCCTAACACCGTAGTAAGTGACAGGGATGCAGTTTTTCTGAGCCAATTCTGGCAGGCATTATTCTCACTTCAAGGTGTAGATCTGATGTGGCCATCTTCTTACCACCCTCAAACTGATGGGCAGAATGAGGTGGTTAAAAGATGCCTTGAGACTTATCTGCGATGCATGTGCTCTAGCAATCCAAAGGACTGGTGTAAGTGGATTCCATTGGCAGAGTGGTGGTACAACACTACCTTCCACTCATCCACCCAGATGACTCCCTATGAAGCAGTACATTGTCAACCTCCCCCCATCCACCTACCCTACATTCTGGGAGAAACTATGGTCGAAGCAGTTGACAGATCTTTACAAAAGAGGGAAGAAATGATCAAACTATTGAAATTTCAGCTGCAAAGGGCACAAAATAGAATGCAATAGACGGCCAACAAACACAGATCTGATAGGCAATTTGAGTTGGGAGACTAGGTGGGGCTCAAGCTCCAACCCTACAGGTAATGCAGCGTGCAGCAGAGGTTTAATGAGAAGCAGGGACCAAAGTATTTTGGACACTTTCAGATTATCTCTAAGGTGGGAAAGGTGGCCTACGAACTGCAATTGCCTCCTGAAGTGAAGGTTCACTCAGTTTTTCATGTCTCTCAACTTAAGGCATCCCGAGGAGACTTACCAGCCGTGCCTCACATTCCTTCTTGGTTCCATCGCTTGGATCCGCAAGAACACCCTCAACCTAAAGTTATCCTCCACAGAAGAATGCAGAAAAGAGGTTGCCAGGGGAAAGTGCAACTATTGGTCAAATGGCAAGGAGTCCCTGAGGAAGATGCTACGTGGGAATGGTCAGATGCTTTTACTCAGAAATTTCCCGGGTTCCAGCTTTGAGGACAAAGCTTGCCCTTTGGGGAGGAATGATACGGGACACCACTACTTAATATTTTTACCTTACTATTTTTACTATGCTTGTAAGTAATAAGTAATCTATACTTTATTTAAAAGCAGGGGAATTCTTTGACCAGTTTTCCCGCCCATGGACGTGTTGACTTTTTATTATATATGGAGAGGTTTAGATATATTTTAGGGAAAAATGTTTTATATGGAATTTAATAAATAAATAAACATAAATATTATTATTAATCACGGTCAAATTTCTAGGGGTGGTCTAGATTTATTTTAGGAAAATTTGTTATAAATGGGCTTTAATAAATAAATATAAATATTTTTTATTAATCATTTTCAGAGTTTCTGGGGGTGGTGTATATTTACTTTAGAAAATTTTTTATAAATGGACTTTAATAAAGACGTGCTAGAACTTTTTATTATATATGGAGAGGTCTAGATTTATTTTAGGAAAATTTGTAATATGTGGACTTTATAATTTAATTAATAAATATATATAAATATTATTATTAATCACAGTCAAAATTTATAGGCGTGGTCTAGATTTATTTTCGGAAAGTTTAATATATATGTGCTTAAATAAATAAATATAAATATTTTTATTAGTCACGGTTAAAGTTTCTAGGGATGGTTAGATTTATTTTGGGAAAACTTGTTATATATGAATTTTAATAAATAAATTAATAAATATAAATATATGTATTAATCATGGTCCAAGGTTCTAGGAGGGAAATGCATAATATTATTCGTATTTTTATTTTTCATTATATATATTATTTTATTATATATGAAGATGTCTAGATTTATCTTAGGAAATTAAATATGGATTTTTTTTAAATAAAGAGCTTATTATATATGGAGACTAGCACCATCATTATTTAATTGCAGCGGGTGGTCTAAATTTATTTTAGGAAAAATTTGTTACATGTGGACTTTAATAAATAAATAAATAAATAAAGACAAATACTTTTATTTATCATGATCAAAGTTTCTAGGGGTGGTCTAGATTTATTTTAAGAAACTTTGTTGTGTATGGACTTTGATAATTAAATAAAAATAAACATTTTTATTAATCCCGGTCAAAGTTTCTAGGGATGGTCTAGATTTATTTTAGGAAAATTTTTTATATATGAATTTTAATAAATAAATAAATAAATATAAATATTTTTATTAATCAAGGTCAAAGGTTCTAGGAGGGAAATGAATAATATTATTTGTATTTTTATTTTTCATTACATATATGCTTTTTATTATATATTGAGAGGTCTAGATTAATCTTAGAAAAAAGTGAAATTTACATTAAATAGAACTAAAACATAAGTGAATTCCCAATGTAGGACTTAAACTTTTTTATTCCCTAAATAAGACTTCATAATGTCTAATGGTAGGAATAATGTTCAGTGATGGTCGACATTTACTTGAATAATGACCAATGGTCCTACATTGGGAAATAAAAACACATGGTCCTATATTGAAAAAGTATGTTTTAGTCCTATTTAGGTAAATTACCCTACAAAAAATTGTTATGTATGGACTTTTTATTATATAATGAGCTTATTATGAGGGTGTTTCTTTGTGCTGGTGCTTATTAGCTTATTGCTGATAAGTAGTTTTTAACTTTTAAACTACTTATAAGTCAATTATTCTTTTGTGGAAGTAAAATGACATAAATGATAAATAAATCATTTGTAAATATTCATAAATGATGGGTGACAAGCTTCTCTAAAATACATACATACATACATACATACGTACGTACGTACATACATACATACATACCTACGTACGTACGCACGCACGCATGCACCTAGGTCGGCAAATTTTGTCCGAACTTGTCCCAAGCCAATTTGGAATAGAAGGTATTGGGTTATTTAATGTAACTCGGCTAGGGCTATTTTTAAATTGGCCTTAGCTAGTTTTCGTGTAAATCTCTATATATAAACACTTGTTACACATGGAATCAAACCAAGTTGGTTACTCCCAAAGTTCTAAAGAATGGGACCAAGTTGGTTACTCCCGAATAAATATCAATTGCATGCTCCTTAAATCATCATAAGTTGTTGTATTTTGGTGTGGTTCAAATTGTGGTTGTGGACCAAAACGTGTCAACCGGACTTCTCAAAACGGATTAGATTTTGACTTGAGGTATTTCGTACTCCCAACAAAGGGTGGGTGTAAGGTCATAGGACTATATACCCTCAGGTGCTCCTATTTGTGAGTACATCACAAACTCATGAAAATAGAACAAGTACATCCCGAGACTATACAAGTTATGTGTTTGATATTGATTGAATCTAAACCATTAAAGGTTTGAATGGAAGAGAAAGGCAGTTGAGAGAGGTCACGTACTTACGTTGCCTCACCATGTGGACAAAGAGAGTGAAAAGACTCCAACACCTGAGTTTTGCAACGAGACTTTCTCTTTTGATAATGTATATAAATTTATCAATCACACTTGCTCACTTAATCTCTTTTTGTACAGTGTACTACGCAACCACCGTGACATCAAACTTGTGCAAGTGATATTTGTGATTGCCAATAACATTTATCCAGTACACGAGCTTTCATATGATTATGGGTATGAACTGAACATCAAAGACGCGGATGAACATATCAAAAGGCATTGCTACTGAAGCGCATATTCTAGGGTCAATATCTGTTGTGATTAAATCAACTCGATTATTGACTGCCATATTTTTGTTCCATCTGCATTACGAGGTAAGTTGATGTATTTGTATTGGGCTTTATAGACTCTTAGTTTATGCAGTCTTATAAGTTATATATCTATGACAGATTATATTGTTTTTTTCCCTATCTATCTATATCTTAAAATAAGTACTACCTCTGTCCTAGTATATTACATATTAGCATAATGAAATACAATTTTGAAAGTTATCAATACGATAAATCCAATAAAGTCATTTTTATGTTAAAATACATTACAATTTTATATAATTGAAGCTTAAAGTTTGTCCAGTTTGACTCAAAAAAATCAAACTAGACAAATACACTGGGACTGAGGAAGTATATACATTTGGATAGTGTGATCAAGCAAAAAGGGAAAACAAATGGTGTGATCAAGTATTTTTCCATTTCACTTCATCACATCATCTAAATGTGTATACCCTATTTTAAAAATAATAGAGGCAAGACAGAGGAAAAAGACTACACAATGTCATAGATACATATATGACCCTTTAACCTCTCATTTTGCCTTTTCTTCTAAAACTACAAAAACTAAGAGTTTAGAAAGGCCAATACAAAAACAACATGCCATGTAGTGCAGTTTGAACAAAAATATTACAGTCAATAATCGAGTTTATTTAATCAAGACAAATGCTGACTCTAATATACACACTTTTGGCATGCTGCTGCGCCACAATAATAGCCAAGCTTTTTTATCTGTCCATCCGCTCCGATGATGTTGTTCAGGTCATAATCATAATCATACGAAAGCTCTTGTAGTGGAGGAATGTGAAGAAATGTTATCAACAGACACAAGTATTTATGCAAGATTGATGTTATGGTGGTTGTGTAATACACATTGTACACAGAGATTAGGCTTGCAACTGTGATTGATGAACCATAACACATTACCATAAGAAAAACTATTGATGCAAAACTCAAGTGTTGAAGTTTTTTCATTGTCATTGTACAGATGGTCAAGCAACGTGACCTCTCTCAACCACCTCTCTCTTCCATCCTAAATTTTTATGGTTTGGATTTAATAAATGTCAAACAAATAACTTGTATCAGTTTTGAAATCTACTTGATCTATCTTCATGAGTTTGTCGATGTGCTCACAAACAAAAGCACCGGAGGGTATATAATCTTATGATCTTATACACATTCTTTGTTGGGAGTACGAAATACCTCAAATTGAAAGTTAAGCCTGCTTTGAGAAGCTCGGTTGACAAATTTTGGTCCACAACCACAAATTGGTGGGGGCATTACTTGACTTCTGACTGAAGACCGAAGATCCAGCTTTAAGTAAAGTAAGCTTTCTAAGCTTCATGCTTGCATGTGTTAAGCATATAGCCAATTTCTTCTTAGCGTTTAGCTACTGCGTATAAGCTTCATATTCCTAGCCATGACTTAGGAAAGACCTATCTATATGGTATCGCTGCAAGAGACAGAGCGCAAGACTTCCGGGTGTACAAAATTAGGAATACGCAAACTGGTGTCAATCGGGAAGCAGCAGCAGGACTGACTTCGCCTAATTCTCTTCTTTCCTAGCATACGCTCTACTGACTTATGCGGCTAACATAACGAGGAGGACGGTTTTGGAAAGATTGGCAATGGCTTCGTCAAGTGTGACAAGATTGATGCTTTTCGGGACCTATGATTGGTTACTGGAATAAAAAGGATATATGGCCGAGGGAATAGTAGTGGACAGTCTCGCCCCGCCTTGATAGGGTAGCAGACTTTAGAGTATAATTAGAGTATAAATAGTATAAGACGGCTTAAGTCCTCTTTCAATGCTTGAGGGAGCTCAGCCCCTTTGGTTCGGTAGTTCGAGATGAGACGCTACGGTCAGGCTCAGTCGATGAACTCGATTCGACAGGCTTGGTTTGTTCGGTATGCTTCTTTCTTCGCTCCGGTATGGGCTTCCTTTATCTATTTCCCAAAAGGAAGTCATAGGCTACAGGTAGCCCTTCCTCAGCAACAAGACGAGAAGGAGTAAGAATATAAAAAGCTTAGCGAAAAGGGGCTATAGAGGTACGACCAAAGGGAGTCCCTCGAAGAGGTACGACCAACGTACAGAGATTCGTTTCACTATGTGAAACTCATTTAGTTCAACGAAATGAGTTGAACTATGTTCAACGAATCTCTGTCAACGAATAGTGAAACTCATTCGGTCGATCCGAGGGTTAGGATCAAGGGCAAGGCGTATATAAGGAAAAAATCCCTTATCTTATTGGCACAACATTACGGACATTCTTTTACTTCCTAGCGGAAGGTGCGGTGCGCCAACATTGGCATTGCCNGACGAGAAGGAGTAAGAATATAAAAAGCTTAGCGAAAAGGGGCTATAGAGGTACGACCAACGTACAGAGATTCGTTTCACTATGTGAAACTCATTTAGTTCAACGAAATGAGTTGAACTATGTTCAACGAATCTCTGTCAACGAATAGTGAAACTCATTCGGTCGATCCGAGGGTTAGGATCAAGGGCAAGGCGTATATAAGGAAAAAATCCCTTATCTTATTGGCACAACATTACGGACATTCTTTTACTTCCTAGCGGAAGGTGCGGTGCGCCAACATTGGCATTGCCCGTAGGTTCGGGCTCGTGGCTGACCTTTCAGGATGGTTTCTTTCTTCTATTTCCCAATAGATGTTGCCTATTTCACAATGTAAAAACTAGTTAGACGAAAATGAAATAATCCGTTCAAGACTCCTTGATTGGATACTCAGACTTGAGTGCGAAAGGATCTCTATTCTATTCTATTATTCTTTCTTTAACACACGAGTTCGATGGAAGCGCTTGAATAGTCTTGACAGAAGGTAATGGACCTTTAGTTTCAAGACTCAGTTTTTTACAATAAAATAGACTTTGTTGGCAGGGAAGGAGACGCTCTTTCTAAGCTTTAGGGACGGAGCAGCGGAAGCATTGCTTATTACGGGTGAACCCTGTCTGTAGTAATGGCTCACGAACGCGGAATGAATGTTATATTACTTATATTATATTTATTACATCGAATGAATTAAAGCGGTTAGCACTTCTGATTGGCATCATCCATCCTCTCCCCTCTTCGAGCGACTTCGTACCTCTTCGAATGAGTGTAACATAGTGAAACGAATTCTCTAGCGACTTCGTACCTCTTCGAATGAGTGTAACATAGTGAAACGAATTCTCTAGCGACT
>OOIL02005040.1:1378927-1399348 GCA_900332095.2 Cuscuta campestris | reverse complement strand
TCTCCCTCTTCGAATGAGTTGAACATAGTTTAACGAATCTCTAGGGACTCCCTTTGGTCGTACCTCTTCGAATGAGTTTCACTATTCGTTGACAGAGAACAGAGATTCGTTTCACTATGTTACACTCATTTCGTTGAACTAAATGAGTTGAACATAGTTCAACGTTTGAAACGAATTCTCTAGCGACTCCCGTTGGTCGAATGAGTTGAACTATGTTCAACGAACAACGAATCGTTACACTCATTTAGTCAAGCTATGTTAGTGAAGCTAATAGTTTCCGAATTCATTTCGAGACGTGGAGACTGTTCAAACTGAGTATGTTGGAATCTATCAAGGTTTTTGGCTCGCAATAAAGCTAGGGTCCTGATCGAGCAAGACGTAGTCCTATCTATCCACCTCTCCAGACACAATATCTTGAGTACCTATGATGGTGACCACATCTGCTGGCATGTGATGTTTGGACATAGAATCGAGTCCTTGTGAATGGGCAGAGCCAGGTGCTCTTATTTTACGACGGTAGGGACGATTGCTTCCATTACTGACCAGAAATACACCAAATTCTCCTTTAGGTGCTTCAACTGCGGTATAGGTAGAAGAAGCTGGTACGGAAAAACCTTCTGTATAAAGTTCGAAATGGTGAATTGAGGTAGAGTAGACTGATGATCCTGTAGTCATTTGGAAAAGCTTGCATCTGCTTCCCCTATAAGCTTCGCTAAAGCGACTAAATGAGTTGAACTATGTTCAACGAATCTCCTTTCAGAGACTTCGTTCGGAATCGTCTAACTACGTTCAACTCATTTGAAACGAATCTCTAGCTACTTCGTCCCATCTCTCTCCAAACCTAACGTGGTAGTTTCCCATCATAAGGCTTTCTATCTATAGATTAAGCCATTACCAAGGAGCTAATTCGTTCAGAACTGCGTCCTTGGCTCAGCATTATAGCACGCACATAGGGCTTCGGCGCTACTACAGCGCTTCGCTAACTCGAAGCGCCTCGCTATGGCTTCGCGTCTTTATACTTATCAAAGCCTAAGGAGTTGAACTATGTTCAACTGAATGAGTTTTCTAACTACGTTCAACTCATTTGAAACGATTCGTTGTTCGTTGTTTCACATAGTGTTGAACTATGTTCAACGAAATGAGTTGAACTATGTTCAACGAATCTCTGTTCTCTGTTCTCTGTTCTCTAGTCACTTCGTACCTCTGTACCTCTTTTTGTGCTACTCCTAGGGCGGGAAGAAGATAAGAAAACGCCAAGTGTTCTCTTGCTTTCCCAACCTGTTGTTTCTAAAGACTGCCCTCTCTCGGCTGGATCTTGGTCCAGCCTACTACGAGAATCCCGTATCCAGCAACCCAACCTAGACAAAGCCCCTTTACTAGGTTGGAGCTATCCATTTTATTATGAATAAGGGAAAGGTACGAAATGAGTTTCACATAGTGAAACGTTTGAAACGAATCGTTACACTCTAGCAACTTCGTACCTTGTGACTCGACTGAAAGGAAAGGGCTTTTTCAGCTGGTGCGCAGGAGCGCACTTCCGTTTTCCCTTAGTTGAACTATGTTCAACGAAATGAGTTTCACATAGTGAAACGAATCTCTGTTCTCTGTACCTTTACTAGTAGGGGGTCCCGTGGTTCCTATGCCGCCGCGTTTCCCGGTCCTTTTCTTTTAGTGCTTCGACCCGAAGCGATAGCTTATAGCTAGTTATGGATTCGTTTCAAATGAGTTGACAGAGAACAGAGATTCGTTTCACTATGTTACACTCATTTCGTTGAACATAGTTCAACTCATTCGACCAACGTACGTAGGTCGAATGAGTTTCACATAGTGAAACGAATTCTCTAGTGACTTCGTACCTCGAAGAGGGGAGAGGAAATGAGTGTAACGATTCGTTTCAAAAAATCTAACTACGTTCAACTCATTCAGTGGATAAGATGGCTGCGCTCCAGCTCACTCAAGAATGGGACGGCAGTGGTCCGCCGGCAAGCTCGTTCTGATCTTGGGCGCAGTACATTGGAATCCTGAAGCACCACCACGAACGCTACCGCGCGTCCGCCTGCGGTGCGGTAAGGCACCACCCTGTTGTGCCAGCAGCCAACTCCGGCGTGTCAGCTTAGTTATCCTCATCAAGCCACTTACTTGATGTCTAGCTTCCCAACTGGTAGACGGTTCCTTAGTTTCACTATGTGAAACGAATCTCTGTTCTCTGTTTCTCTAGAGGAATCTCTGTACCTTTTCCCCCAGATCGATGAAGAAGGGAGACGTAAGTTGATTATTCCGAATGAGTTTTCTAACTACGTTCAACTCATTTGAAACGAATCGTTACACTCATTTCGTACCTATTCTTTTTTCTTTTCTTTTTCTAAGTTCAAGTGAAACGAATAGCTCTTCTATAGAACCGGAAGCGAAACGCTATGCCGGGGCGGGGGGACGGGAAAAGAAACGGCTCCGAATAAATCAATTGGGGTTCCCAATGCTTCTCCACGCTTAACGAGATGCGCCAACCTCGGGATGCTTTACTCCTAACCCCACAAGGTTCCGAGACGGAGCTTAACCTGAGTCTCGGTTAAGAACGGCGATGATCTACGTTTCACACGGCGCACGATTCCATGGATAGTTTCATTCGAGATCGTGATGGAGGACACAGCTTACGATCATCGGATTTGATCATGCCACTAGGCATTTTATTAAGACATTGCACAATGATCCGAACACTTTGTCGCATCTCTTCGATACGAATACAGTAACGATCATAGCGATCTCCTCTGGTACCTACTGGTACGTCAGGATCCAATTGGTCATGAACATCGTAAGGTGCTGCTTTTCGCAAATCCCAGCATACCCCTGAACCTCTTAACATTACACCACTGAATCCCCAATCCTTTGCTTGCTGTGCAGTGACAGTACCAATATCCACTAATCGTTGTTTCCAGATACGGTTGCCGGTTGACATCTCTTCTAATTCGTCGATACGAGAAGCAAATTGTTGTGTGAAGGAATCAATATCTCTACATAAGCCAAGAGGAAGATCTTGTGCCACTCCACCTGGTCGTATGAAACTGGCATGCATCCTGGCTCCCGAGACTCTTTCATAGAATTCCAACAATTTCTCCCGCTCCTCAAAAGCCCACAGGAACGGAGTTGATGCTCCCACATCCATAGCATGAGTAGTTAAAGCAAGTGAATGATTTGAAATTCGAGTTATTTCACGGAATAACACTCGTATATATTGAGCTCGTAATGGTACCTCGCAATTCAAAAGTCTCTCTACGGCTGAAGAATGAGCGTGTTCTTGGGCCATCATAGAAACATAGATAGGGTCGACGACGGAACGAACAACGAAACTTTACGACAGCTTTTTCGTACACGTTCACTTGCATCACATACACAAGTGCTCTCTGAACCGTGCAATAAGGTCACCCATAACACGGCTCTCCCACTTGAGTTATCTTAATGAGTTGAACTATGTTCAACGAACAACGAATCGTTACACTCATTCGCCCGTAACAACTAGTATTGAAAGCTGGTCGCCTTTGGAATATTGGAATATTAGTAGGGCTCCTAAGTGGCGCGTTCGTGGAGGCATTTTCGCTCTTCTCCCGCACTGCTCAAGTAAGTGTGCGACTCCGAATGAGGTAAGATTCGTTTCAAATGAGTTGAACATAGTGAAACGAATTCTCTAGTGACTTCGTACCTCGAAGAGGAGAGGACCTCCTTCTCTTCTGCCCACTCTCCGTTCACACGGTTCTCAAAGCAGAGGAGGAAGGGTGGGCAGCAGGTACCACGAGCCCTCTGTCCCACACA
The DNA here is from genome assembly GCA_900332095.2 of Cuscuta campestris. Classification (NCBI taxonomy): domain Eukaryota; kingdom Viridiplantae; phylum Streptophyta; class Magnoliopsida; order Solanales; family Convolvulaceae; genus Cuscuta; species Cuscuta campestris. The sequence continues at coordinate 1,395,544 of OOIL02005040.1, read as the reverse complement.
TCTATCCAGAAGCAAGTGTAGTTCACCGGTTCCACCGAATGCTCCTATCTCTCGGCAAAGATCGTTTGAGTGTGCAGTTATGCTTCGCCATAGAATAGATCGACCCAGTTCCCGTTGGTGCACTCGCTTTATATCTCCGACACACAAGGAAGGACGCGGTGGGAAGGAAGCAGCCCTAGCCTCTGTCCGGCCGATCATTCCGCTGGCATCTCGCATTCACGCCCCCGTTTGACTGCCGCTCGGGGATGTAGTTGTAGATAGGTTAGTCTTAGTGGGTCGTTGGCTCCACTTGTTATCTCCTTCTACGACATGCTGTTGTCGTCGCCATATTCCATATGTCACTTAGTCATCTCTGCCTCGCTGCGGGTCAGCACCTCCGAAATAAACGGAGGACTTCATTCAGTGACCCCGCGATCGCCCTCTGAACGATCAGAATAAGGTAAAGCTTGAAGATAAGTTTTATACTCTATTAATTTCTCAGTCCCTCTAGTCGGGTGGGTGCTGGCCGGTTTTTCGACCAGATCCCCCTTCAAACCGTACGTGCGGGTCTCCCCGCATGCGGCTCACGCCATTCGAGGCATTCATTCGCAAATCCTGTAGTGAAATTGAGACTGCTCAACCTAGGTACGAAGTTGCTCTGAATGAGTTTTTTGAAACGAAATTCGTTGTTCGTTGAACTAAATGAGTGTAACATAGTGAAACGAATCTCTGTTCTCTGTACCTCTTCGAATGAGTTGAACTATTCGTTGTTCGTTGTTTCACATAGTGAAACTCATTCGGAAGCTAATTCGCGTGTAGGCAGCGCTGTCTGTCGTACCGTTGACTCTATCTATAGCTCCGAGCTCACTTCCACTCCATAGGGCCTTCCATTTCCGTCGAATGACCCGGCCTCCCCTGGCTCTTCCACCGTCCGGGATCCCTCTCCCCTCTTCGAGCGACTTCGTACCTCTTCGAATGAGTTTCACATAGTTCAACGAATCTCTGTTCTTCGTACCTTAGTTTCACTATGTGAAATCCCTATGCTATGCTCCCCCGGCGCAGGCCTACCACGCTTCGCGCCTGCGGCGTTTTCGCCAGACGGTCTTTGCCAGTAGTGCCATCCTCCCCGCTGGCTGTATGGGCGGGTTGTCCCTCTCCCGTTTCGTTCCTCGTTCCTCGAAGAGGAATCTTCGAGCAACTTCGTACCTCGAAGAGGAATCTTCGAGCAACTTCGTACCTCGTGAGATACGTATCTTTTTAGGCTATGGATTACAGGAACAAATGTAGTGGAATGGAACAGCAGGCGGGTTACACGTTCCACTGTGCCGAGATGTGAGGTGCAGGTGGTGATGATCACCCCGGGGTATGCGTTAGCGCCCTTGACAGGCACTCCAGAACCCGCCAACGCTCGTGAAACCCCGGGTCCGGTCGGTCCTCCATTCATCCGACCGGGGGTATGGATAACGAGGCCACCTTCACAACCTTCTCCCTTCTGTCCCTTTGGTCGTACCTCTTTCGAATGAGTTGAACGTAGTTAGAAAACTCATTTGAAACGATTCGTTGTTCGTTGTTTCACATAGTGTTGAACATAGTTCAACGAATCTCTGTTCTTCGTACCTATGCTGTAATAAGGTAAGGCGGTTCGCTTGAGTTGCTCAACCGCCACGAACGCTACCGCGCGTCCGCCTGCGGCCTTAGCCCGGTGCTCATGACGCGCTACGGAACCTCCACCGTGCCGGGGGACCAAGCAGGGCATAGCTAGCGGCATAGGAGCCGACTCGGCATCAGCGGCTTCGTGCCGCACTGGAGTGATCCAATATGTGGTTCCGCACGTTCCACCACTTCTCCGTTCATTTCCAATACTGATCGTGAAACACCATGAGCAGCAGGATGTTGAGGTCCGAAATTCGAAGTGAAATTTTTGATTTGCCTGTTCATGGGAAAGAAAGGCAGAAATAAGAAAATAATAAATAGATTATTCCCTGAGAGCTTGTCCAATACCACCAGTACCAGAAATGCATCTCCTTCGCCCGCGCGAGAGACTTCTATGCCACGGCATAGGTACGAAGAACAGAGATCTGTCTCCATTATCTATCGGAATGAGTTTCACTATGTTACCTATGTACAGAGAACAGAGATTGCTCTGAATGAGTTTCAAATGAGTGTAACGAAATAGGTACGAAGTAGCTATAGAACAGAGATTCGTTTCACTATGTTACCTATGTTACACTCATTTCGTTTCACTATGTGAAACTCATTTCGTTTCACATAGTGAAACTCATTTAGTTCAACGAACAACGAATCGAGTTGAACGTAGTTAGACGAATAGTTACACTCAGGAAACAATCTATGAGCATTCCGGATTATCCAGATTCCCTATGATAAAGCTATGATAAAGAATGTTACGCCCAAACAATCCCATGTCTTTCTTGGTTTGACAAACCGGCGATTTCCGTGAGCAAGAACAAGTCTCTCTTGGGAGCAGAGCAGTCAAAGAATGAACCAAACCAAATGATTGTTCTAGAATGGCTATTCCTCACAATTGCTCCTTGTGATGCAGCGGAACCATGGCAATTAGGATCTCAAGACGCAGCAACACCTATGATGCAAGGAATAATAGACTTACATCACGATATCTTTTTCTTCCTCATTCTGATTTTGGTTTTCGTATCATGGATCTTGGTTCGCGCTTTATGGCATTTCCACTATAAAAAAAATCCAATCCCGCAAAGGATTGTTCATGGAACTACTATCGAGATTCTTCGGACCATATTTCCTAGTATCATCCCGATGTTCATTGCTATACCATCATTTGCTCTGTTATACTCAATGGACGAGGTAGTAGTAGATCCAGCCATGACTATCAAAGCTATTGGACATCAATGGTATCGGAGTGCGCCTCTTCACGAGGGTGATTGAAGTGTTTCATATGGTTCGCGAAGCATCTGGCTTACCGTCGAGATACTTTCATAACTATAGCATGCCAGAAACGGGGAGTTAGACCTATACCCAATGAGTTGATAAACGAATCCGTGCATAGGAGCCTATGGTTCCATTCTTGTTGTTGCTGGAGGTACACATCCCTCTTCTCGGTGTGGAACGATATACGAGAAATATATGCTCAGCCTGCAATGTCCGATAACGGCGCTGAAGTAGTGAATCTATCGGCACCATAGCTTTGGACCTAACGGCCGGCCTAGTAACCTTTCGGAATGGGGGATCCCCGTTGGCAACAACCACGGTAGTAGTTGCGGAACTACTGGGCTGGGAGAGGTACGAAGTTGCTCTGAATGAGTTTCACTATGTTCAGTGTAACTATTCGTTTCAAATGAGTTGACAGAGAACAGAGATTCGTTGAACATAGTTCAACTCATTTCGTTTCAAACGTTGAACATAGTTCAACACTATGTGAAACTCATTCGACCAACGGGAGAGGACAACCTCTTTCTTCGCTTCGGGGACGGAGGTCCTACGGTAGGTAACAGCAAGTTTACCGAAGGGGACCAGCGCTTCTACTCCTCCACCGAATGAGTTGAACTATGTTCAACGGTACGAAGTTGCTAGAGTGTAACGATTCGTTTCAAATGAGTTGACAGAGATTCGTTGAACTATGTTCAACAACGAACAACGAATAGTTCAACTCATTCGGGAGAACTACCTAACTAAAGAAAAAAAGTGTTCTTTCTAAGAGTAGGCGTGGAGAGCTTTTTGCGGGGAAACTTGCAAGTACAGTTTGGGGGGAGGCGGGCGTCGACCCAACCTTATGAGTATTCGGACTATAACAGTTCCGATGAACAGTCTCTCACTTTTGACAGTTATACGATTCCAGAAGATGATCCAGAATTGGGTCAATCACGTTTATTAGAAGTGGACAATAGAGTGGTTGTACCAGCCAAAACTCATTTACGTATTATTGTAACATCTGCTGATGTACCTCATAGTTGGGCTGTACCTTCCTTAGGTGTCAAATGTGATGCTGTACCTGGTCGTTTAAATCAGACCTCTATTTCGGTACAACGAGAAGGAGTTTACTATGGTCAGTGCAGTGAGATTTGTGGAACGAATCATGCCTTTATGCCTATCGTCGTAGAAGCTGTTTCTAGGAAAGATTATGGTTCTCGGGTATTCAATCAAACCGGGGAAGACCATTAATGAATCGGGGAAGCATACTTCCGGGTGTTTTCGCACTTCTGCAACTTTTTCTCACGGAAGCAGAAGACGGAGCCACAACATCAACTCTCTGGGATTCCCAGGGAAAATTGGACGTCGATACGTCTTAGGTATTTCACTATGTTCAACTCATTACGTATTTTTATTTGACTTGACTATACGTATCTTTAGGTCTAGCCCGCTCTCTCTATTGGTTGGTTGTGCTTTGTTTGCTTGACAAATGAGTTCAAGCCGTATAAAGGGGCAAGCTGCTCTTATAGCAAACGCCTACTTATAGCCCCCCTTTTTTTCTACGAGCGAATAGAAGGCCGTAAGGTGCTGCTCAATCTTCCAACTATTAAGTTACTATTAAGTAAGCAAGCTACCTTGGAATTTCCGGAATTTCCACTTTCCCTTGAATCTTTCCTTCCTTGCTCTGCGTCAAAGGAACCAACCAACCCTTCGTTCGAAGTGAAACTCTTTTTTCCGTAGAGGTTTACATAGGAGAGAGAGAGCACTTGACCAACTCTGCACTTCCTCTCCCCTCTTCGAGCGACTCCCGTTGGTCGTACCTCTTCGAGCGACTCCCGTTGGTCGTACCTCTTCGAGCGACTCCCGTTGGTCGTACCTCTTCGAGCGACTCCCGTTGGTCGTACCTCTTTCAAATGAGTTTCACTATTCGTCTAACTACGTTCAACTCATTTGAAACGAAATGAGTTTCACATAGTGAAACGAATCTCTGTTCTCTGTTCTCTGTTCTTCGTACCTTTTCTTTTCTATCTATTCATAATGCTTCTCATTCTGCAACTGAAAAGGCAAGTAAAGAGGACAGACACACTATCATATGGAGCCTGTTTTCCCCTTGGCTGGTATTCACTCAATGCTCGTAAAGTAAGCTTCTGGATCGAAATCTGTGTCCGTGAGTCCCAAGGTGAAAGGAAGGGTCCGGCTCTATGAGCTCCTGGGCAAAGGTTTTTCGTTCAACTAACACACTTGAGGAAACAACTCTTCTATTATATATACATATATACACAATTATAAAAACTTAACTCACTTCGCTATCTTGACTAATCAATTGGGGAATGGGGGCTTTCGCTTTCTTTTAATAGCTTTTAATAGATTTAATAGAAGTGCGCCAAACACTCAATATTGATCGGGAGACTAATGGGCTATGACCCTTTCTTTTCAAAGGTGAAGGGTTCCGACAAATGACTGTTCTTTTCAATGACTCGGTATTCACGGAAATGAATGGATTCGCTAGTTGGCACTCTTTCACTAGTGATTTTTAGCTAGGTGCCCTTACCCTTAAATGATGAAGAAGCTCTAACGGAAGCATCCAATCCACCTTTCATGCTACTGCTGGATAGGTAGGTGTCCATGCCACCAACCAACTCCTTGATCCTAACCCGCGGGCTTAGCGCACGGTGACTAAATGAGCTACCGTTGGTAGAGTTGGAGAGATTGCTCTATCTATCTTACGTTAACTAAGTAAGACAAGTCAGTCAGTAAAGCAGAAAAGGAGTTTCAATCCACCTATCCTAAGCAAAGGCTGGTGGAAGTTCATGAGGAATATCCCCCAATCGTTGCCCTGTAGTTAGCCTTTACACCTTTGGATTGTCCTCATGANATCCAATCCACCTTTCATGCTACTGCTGGATAGGTAGGTGTCCATGCCACCAACCAACTCCTTGATCCTAACCCGCGGGCTTAGCGCACGGTGACTAAATGAGCTACCGTTGGTAGAGTTGGAGAGATTGCTCTATCTATCTTACGTTAACTAAGTAAGACAAGTCAGTCAGTAAAGCAGAAAAGGAGTTTCAATCCACCTATCCTAAGCAAAGGCTGGTGGAAGTTCATGAGGAATATCCCCCAATCGTTGCCCTGTAGTTAGCCTTTACACCTTTGGATTGTCCTCATGACAGTGAAGCCGAGGCTAGGGTTGAAAAGAGAGAATCTCTCTATTACCTATTTGCATACTAATCTTACTGACGGTAAGGGCTCTATCCTCTTTAGTAAGGCACGCTTAGAGTATGTACCTCAACAACCCATGCGAGGGTATCGTGGCGGAGAATCGTCTGATCATGGATAGGAACTCCTCGCTAACCGTAGGTTGCTCTAAAAGAAAAAAAGAAAGCGGAATAGTGAAGAAGAACCCACGGAAGCTAATGGAGCGACTTTCTCTAAAGGTTTGCTTTCTATCGGCTTCACTTCCTCTTTCAGAAAGAAACCCGGTGGGTTCGTCTTGCTAGCGAATGNAGGGCTCTATCCTCTTTAGTAAGGCACGCTTAGAGTATGTACCTCAACAACCCATGCGAGGGTATCGTGGCGGAGAATCGTCTGATCATGGATAGGAACTCCTCGCTAACCGTAGGTTGCTCTAAAAGAAAAAAAGAAAGCGGAATAGTGAAGAAGAACCCACGGAAGCTAATGGAGCGACTTTCTCTAAAGGTTTGCTTTCTATCGGCTTCACTTCCTCTTTCAGAAAGAAACCCGGTGGGTTCGTCTTGCTAGCGAATGGCTATTGTTGTTCCGATAAGTCCTGAGAAAAGAAGTGTAAAGGAACTCCTAATGGGGCAGAAGAGCTAAACTACCAGATCTGTTTCCGATACCATAGCCTGCAGGGGCCTTTTCAATCCTTCCTGTATTAGATGCTCGAACTCCAGCAGTTATTGTGGGGAGACCCCGGTCCGGATACCACCCCTTCTTTGCGGGTAACCTAAACTAATAAACTAACCAGAGGCTGGTAACTATCCTGAAATCCTACGGAAATTCCTCGACTTCAGGTATAAACAGCGAAAGGGGAGAGGTACAGAGAACAGAGAACAGAGATTCGTTTCACTATGTTACCTATGTTACACTCATTCGACGAAGTTGGTCGAAATGAGCTGATACTTCACCTTCGGAAGAAGAACTATGAATCTTTGCTATCAGGGAAATGACTAACCATCAGTCTAGTATTCTAGTATTTATGGCGCAATCCGGTAAGTGATTTCTGTATTCATTAGTTCCCCTTCCTTGTCAGAAGCCTCAACTCAACCTGAACCCTCTACCGAGAGTTCTTCCCTATCTCGACCGAAGGTGGGTGCTATAGCAGGAGCATTCTCTCTCTAATAAAATAAGCTGTCATCAGGGACCTTTTATCATTATTGCTTTCTTCCTCGGTAGCTCCTTAAAGATGTATTGTGAGGACTTCAGCCTTCTAATAAGCAACTGCTAAGTTCGGTGCATTCCCTTCCTTGGTCGTCAATTCGCTCTTGGCACTCTGCTCCTCGGCTCTGTCTACCACAGCCTGAGGAAGTGTGTGACTGGATACCCAAGGGAATGTTGGAAAATGCGATTTTCAATAGTAAGATTCAATAGTAAGAGATGCCTTCTCCCGGGCAGGCTGGCTATCTCTTTCAAGCCTTAACTCGGGGACTTCGTACCTAGAGATTCGTTTCACTATGTTCAACTCATTCGACTAAAAGGAGAGGTACGAAGTTGCTCTCGAATGCCGGGAGCTTAACTTCGACCTGGTATTCACTGATTGCACTAACTGACTGAATGTCCGATGCAAGAGCTTCTCTTACATCGAACAGTAAGGCAGTTCAGTCATAGCTCCATCTTCATTAGCAAGAAGGTTATCTACGAGTCTTGTTTTTTATTCAAATCCCCGGATTTCTACTTGCTTTGAGCCGCTTCCAGTAATGGGAGGATGCCCTTCCTCTATGGTTTCCATGGGGACTGCCTGGCTTGCTCGCTGATGCTTGTAAATACTTTCTTCCGGCTTTGGGAAGAGGCAAGAAACTTGAGCAATACCTCCTTGGTTGACTGGTTTTTCTTCCTTCTTCCAGACTTCAGGAGGAAGAGGTCGCTTCAACTGGTGATGGCGATTCCTTCTTGAAAAACAGTCTATTCAGTTGAATCTTCATATTATAATAAGAACATCGAATCAATTCCTATTCGATTTCATCATACCTGGCTTTCCTAACCTGACAACTGGCACTGAGACTTTACTTTCTCAAGCTGAACTTGCTTTTGGAACTGCCTTTGATCTTAGGCTCGCAGCTACTAGGTGCGTACCCTTGCCTCCCTATTTTTGGGAAAGACGGCTTTCGGAATAGGCTTTTTGGTTTCGCTTCGCTCGCTTGAAACTGCGATTGCGCTTCGCTAGCTAACTACTAGAAATCGAAACTCCAATTTCACCCTCCTAAGAGGATTTTCAACATTCTTCCATTAGCGATATGTTTAACACATCTAAGTCAAGCAGGGACTTTTATCGGTTCCGAGGTACGAAGTCCCTAGAGAACAGAGATAGTCACTCGACCTACGGGAGAGGTACGACCAAAGGGAGTCCCTAGAGAATTCGTTTCACTATGTGAAACTCATTCGACCTACGGGAGAGGGACTCCCTTTGGTCGTACCTCTTTCAAATGAGTTGACAGAGAACAGAGAACAGAGATTCGTTTCACTATGTTACACTCATTTAGTCGCTCGAAGAGGGATGAGGCATAGTTCAAATAAATCGGTAGATGAAGAATTCATTGTCAAAGCATTGATATGGACGTTGCCTGCCTGGGTTGAACCAGTCATCGATAGAATATCCAGGGCCTATTCCTTTTCAATTTCAAGACAAAAAATGCTTTGGTTTGAAAACCAATAGCATAGGTGAAGGCATAGCCCATTCCAGTTCCATATCTGGATCCGGAATCATGAATAGATAGGGGGGGCTTCTCTGGAAGAAGGGATCTCGAGGTGCATGTACGAATGAAGGTACAGATCAACGATCCAATTGATCTGGGACCCGAGGCATAGCAATCAGAGGAGTATGTTGGAAGGTTCTTATAAAACAACTAAAGGCCTTTCATAGTCTCCCCGGGGGTGGAGCCTCTTCTATGAGTACCTCGTGAGGGGGTGCGAAAAGTACCCCAATGGCCCTGTTGCCCTTTAGAGCAAACAAAGTCAAACAAACCTATTTCATAGGTTGAGGCGGATGTAGCAAAGTGGTTTCACGATTCGTTTCAAATGAGTTGACAGAGAACAGAGATTCGTTTCACTATGTGAAACTCATTTCGTTGAACGTAGTTAGAAAACTCATTCGAAAGAGGTACGACCAAAGGGAGTCCCTCGACCAACGGGAGAGGTACGACCAACGTACAGAGATTCGTTTCACTATGTTACACTCATTTAGTCGCTAGAGAATTCGTCGTTCGTTGAACTAAATGAGTTGAACGTTGAACATAGTGAAACGAATCTCTGTTCTCTGTTCTTCAGAGCGACTTCGTACCTCTGGTGGTGCTTCCACGGGTTCAGGAGATATGAAATATCTTCCAGCAGTGAGTGTCCTTCCCGACTTAGCCTTCTTGGGCCCTTTTCATGATGGGTTTTCGGCAGTTTCCTCCAATCCTCACCCCGTTCCCTGATGGTTGGCCTACGAACTGCTTGAGTTTGTGGACTTCTAGTCTTACATCCACTGCTTGGTGTCTCAGGTCGATGTTGCTGGCCTTAGGTGGGCTTAACCCCTTCTGAAAGGTACGATTTTCATTTTCGGTGCAGTTTAAAATAAATATGAAATAAATCTAAGCATCAAATTGCAAACTAATAATAGATATAATATATGTAGATGCGCGTCCTTTTTAATGAAAAAGCAAAGACTTCCCGCCAATACTCGAACTCCTCAATATAGTCTATGAGAATATGAGAACGTTTTTCTGACCAACTTGAGGAGGGGGCGGGCCCCTAAGCTAGCTCCCGCCTTCTTCCGGATTCCAGCTATGATCGACCTTTCGAATGAATGAAGTTAGAAGCTAAGGGCTTTGGTCGAGTGAAAGCCTTCTTTCGAAACCAAGTCGTAGTGACGAAAGGTACGAAATGAGTGTAACATAGTGAAACGAATCTCTGTTCTCTGTCAACGAATAGTTCAACTCATTCGACCTATGACTCCCTTTGGTCGTACCTCTTTCTCACATACATGCTAGCAAGCTTCGTATAAAGCTCATCCAGTTCCTTGCCTCACCCTCACGTCACCTTAGTCTTAGTTCCTGCTTGCCTTTACTATATACCATATACTATATTAGGAAAATTAGGAAAGTATGTTCTGTCTAATATCTATCCTGGCTGATCCTTCCTGTGTTATTCTTACAGGATTGGCTTTGAAAAAGATTGGAAAATAAGTCCCAATCCCGGGGCGGAAAGTTCAACAGCTTCGTTCTTTAAGGCATGGCCAGTGAAAAACTTGTTGGCCTTAATGGAAGTCCAGCACTTCAGTCCACTCCAAGCTTTGCTACCGTTTTTGAAAGAGTTGTGGAAGCTGGTGTTTATAAACCCGAGGAAAAGCGAAAGAAGCTCGATCGAAGAGAGGTTCGCAGAGTCTGAGACAAGGTCTGAAGATAAAATGAAAAGGGTACGATACTAAGTTCCGGAAACTCTCCTCGTTAGGAGAGAGGTCATCTACATAGCACTCAACCTTGTGATTTGAAGATGTTGGTCATTTCTCGCTGGTAAGCATTCTTTAGACCAAAAGGCATCACCTTGTAGGAGTATATGCCAATAGGAGACCTCAGGGCAACGTCTTTTATATCTTCCGTGGCCATCTTGATAACTGGACTGAATGTCTCATCATAGTATATACCCTCTTGCTGGTTGTAGCCTTTGGCTAGGCTAGCACACGAGCTCCATCAGACTTTGACTTGATCTTGTATATAACTATATAACCACTTGCAGCCGATAACTTATTTATTCTTTGGACGGGAAACGATGGTCCAAGTCTTATTTTGATAGAGGGCAGGTTTAGCTATAGCCCAGCGTGGATCCTTCTGAGCTGATCTGGGTTCCTTCACCTTGGAATCAGTAGAGACAACATTGACCGACCTACTCGATTGACAAGCATAGCTTTGATAGCTGCTTTATTCGCCTCCCTCCCATCCCTCACTTCGCGGTAAACAGAGAAGCCAGCAGGTCGGATGCCACCCTTCCTGTCTCCGGAACTACGAAGATAGGTGACTTTCCCTTAGGAAAAGTGAAAGGAAATAAAAAGCCCTAAACTCAATACCAACTAGCAGCTTATCAACAACCGAACACAGACTCATGTTGGCGATGCCATGGTCACGAACCAAATATCGCCTCTCAAAGACGATTAACGTCAAAGAAAAGGACCAAGAGCGAGGTCTTTAAATACTTCAAAAAAACGTTAGACAACATTATAGGGAATTTTCTATACTGTATATATACTGTATAAGTGGCTCGGAAGAATAATCACGCCTCCAGTCGATTCTACTTCATGTCTTACTAGAAGGTCATCTAGTCGGGGTCGACCAAGTAAGAAAGAGATAGAATTTTTCTAATTGGAAGGAAAAGGAGGTCTTCGACCCCGCTTCCTTGGTGTGGAGAGATCTCTGCCATAAAACAGAGAGTTCGTAGGCCTTATTCCGCGGATCAAAGAGCGGCCCATTCATCCGAAGTAGTAAAATATATAGAACAGAGGTACAGAGAACAGAGAACAGAGAACAGAGAACAGAGATTCGTTGAACTATGTTACACTCATTTCGTTGAACATAGTTCAACTCCTTTCAGGTAATAAGATGATACTTCACACTAGGCCAAGATCTATCATCATAGGTAAGTTATTGCTGCGGGAGAAGCTGACTGAACTGATAAGCTGGGTGAAGATGGAATGATGCGAAAGCTAATAGCTGTGGACTCATGAAGGCTTACCAGCCCGACTAGGATTATTCGCTTACTGACGAATTACGTACTTGTTTGAATACGGGACTAAGGATCCCTTTTGGATTCACCCAGCTCGGACATGAAGTCAGCATTATTCCTACCAGCAGTGCATTCTCAAGCAAGAGAAGGGTCGTAGCGAAAGCTAACCACAGCTGATTCCCTTGACGAGAGGCTGAGGCTAAGGAGAAAGCAAATAAAAGACAAGAGCCTTTAGCCCTCCGTCGATTCTATGCCATCTTCTTATACTATTCAACCTCCTGCTGCAAAAGGAATAAAAATAAAAAATACCAGTGCCGCCTATTCACATACGTGCAAAATGCTTTAGAATCAATGGCTAACAGCCCTGCTAATGCTTTTCCATTCTCAAACAGAGCTTCGGATTCCATTCCTGAAAACAATTCTATCACACACGGTTCTCCCCACAGCTTACTTCGACCTTTCCAACGTCTGCGGCCGTTGCAGCTAAACTAACGGATTGATCACAGAACTGGAAGAGGTTCGATTCCTCTTTGATGTTGTTAAGCCAAGAGCGCAAAGCGCATGCGCGAAATGAGAGCTAGAGGTACAGAGAACAGAGAACAGAGAACAGAGATTCGTTTCACTATGTTACCTATGTTTCGTTGAACATAGTTCAACACTATGTGAAACAACGAACAACGAATTTCGTTGAACATAGTTCAACTCATTCAGTACTATCGCTACTAATCAAAGGTTTAGAATGAGATTCTAACTTACCCCCCCATGTCAGATGTAAACGTATAGGGGCCCCACAGGTAGGCACTAGTAGTTCCGCTTCTGAGTCCGATGCATCATTCACTGAGCAGCTTTCCCGTGAAGATAGATTGCTAGTGAACTACAGCATCGGATGAATGACACTTCCTGACGGTATCGATTTCCATTACAACTTGCTTGGCGAAGGGCGCTAGACCCAGCCGAAGTTCTCACTGATTTACAACTTCCCAGTCCAATTATCAGTTGGTACTGGCGTTGACGAGTGACGGTTGGATTTTATAACGTACAGCCAGTAATTGTAAATTTCGGATAAGTTTCAAGTTATAACATAGCCCGACGTCAAGGTGAGACGCCCAGTCCAGCTCTTTAAGAAAGAAGGTTCGTCCTAGCTTAGTCGAAGTCTAAGGAATCCCAACACCTCTTGGAAAGAAAAGACTAGATAAGCTATCCAATCAGTAGACAGGCTGGTAACTCTACGAGGTACGCAGTAACTCGACTGTAGGGATCCCGTAGAAAGCCTTCTCCTATAATATATAATCATTGAACGGTATGAAAGACTACGGTTCAAAGCTTCCGAAGGAACTAGCTAGAGCGGGATCTGCTGAACCTGAGGGAAGCAAGCTTGGGTGCTTTATTTATTTTTGCTTGTAGCATGATATGTAGGCTGAACACAAACCCAATCGAAGTGAAACTCTCCTTTCCTTACTTGTTCCAAGTAAGAGAATTGGCATTACCTTCGAAAGGAAATCCGGCGTAGAAGGGAGTGTCGGTTAGGGTAGACCCAGGGAAAGAGCTGTGCACAAAGGGGGCAGGGACAGGCTCCTCGAGCAGATACCATTACAATGGAGAACCATTACCGGCGGAGAACTCCTTAGGTCTTGTTTTGTAAGCTTGAAGCTTTTAAACCTGTCGAAACCACTAACCTAAGCTTACCAGATCAATTGAATCACTACCGAAACCCGTACCGTTCTCGGCTTCCCCGTACGCTTTGAGGGACTGAGCCTTCGGATCCCACCCTTTATTGGTCTTCTTTCCGCTGTCGCTGAGAAATGCCCTCCTTTTGGCATCGCAGAACCGTTTTGGTAACATTTCTATTCTGTATAAAAACCGCCTTATCGTACCTCTAGCAAACAATCCATTCCTTCAGTAGGGGGAAATGCAAGTAGAATCTTCGAAAACGGTTCTATGAAGCTGGAGTCGAACCAGCACCTCTGGGATCAAAATACAGGCCCAGCGAACTACCTTTCGTTCTGATCGTGTTAGGTTCTTAGGTTCTTAGTAGTAGTCGGCCGTTTGCCCGTGATACGAGACGGGGCTTTCGCATCCCTCTCCCCTCTTCGAGGGACTCCCTTTGGTCGTACCTCTTTCAAATGAGTTGACAGAGAACAGAGAACAGAGATTCGTTTCAAACGTTGAACATAGTTCAACACTATGTGAAACGAATCTCTGTCAACGAATTGTTACACTCATTTCGTTTCAAACGTTGAACTATGTTCAACAACGAACAACGAATCTCTGTCAACGAATAGTGAAACTCATTCAGAGACTACGTACCTTTGCCTTTTTGCCTTTAAATAATTCACACGCGGCCACCAGCTTTCCCAAAATAAGGGGAGATCTGCTGCTTACTGCTCACGGAAACATCCGACACCTATACTATAGTCCTATTATAGTCCTATGTTCAACGAATAGTGAAATCCAACCAAGAAAGACATGGGATGGGCATTGCTTGGGCCGAAGAAAGATCCTTCACTGCACACAAACTATATATCTGTCTTCATTATCGGCTACGTGCTATCGGNTCGACCTATGGGAGAGGTACGAAGTCACTCGACCTATGGGAGAGGGACTCCCCTCTTCGAGCGACTACGTACGTTGGTCGGGCGTCTTCAAACCTGAGCTCAGTTGATTGTTGAAGCAGTAGCTCTGGATCGAGAGCTGGATGCTTACCTGATTATTATGATTATTATGAAAAGGAGAAGGGGCTTTTTTTATAGTTTTTTATAGAGAGAGAGATGAGTCAGGGGGGTTTGCTGGCTAACTCGTGCAATCAACGACAAATTCCTTCGCCTTAGTAAGCTAGCTTTGTAAGCTAAGCAAGCCTGGTTCTCCGGGCTTTCTCCCAGACGAAGGAGATATGAATTCCATTCAGGCGGGTAAGGGCGTGTCTTTTCTCGGGTCGGAGGCGAAAACTGGAAAGTTCATCATTCAGTGGTGGGCTGTTCATAGAAAAGAAGGCGTCGCCCAACGAGTGGCAGATCTGGATAGAGTCTCACACGAATTATTCAATCTAGTTGCATAGAGTGTATTCTATAATTTTGATTTTAAATAGGGATGTGATTTCAGTGATATTGAATTCAAAATCACAAAATAATTATTTTCATTTTACTTTTTGGACTATGGGGCGTGGCCAAGGGGTAAGGCAACGGGTTTTGGTCCCGCTATTCGTAGGTTCGAATCCTTCCGTCCCAGATCTTTTTCTCATTCGAATTTTTATTAAAAAGAATAAATAATTGCTATTTATTTATTTTTTAGAATAAAATTTATCAAAAATGTCATAAAACATATGTTTGTAGACAAATAATATCAATCATAGACTCTTTCAATTTATCGTCAATCGGTTTTTGGATGGGAAAACGGGTGTTCGTGTCACGGTCCAATCGGAAGATTAAGTCAGTTTCATGGTAATCAGATCGAGATAATCCAATTTAGGATAAGAGTAAACTTAACGTGTATGATGTACGAACCGGGGTTTTGAATCAATTGTTTACTTTATCCGGGTTCAAATATCCCGATTCCACTAAAATTTTATTCGTAGCCTTAGGTTTTTCTCAAATGAGCGATATCGATTGGAACATATTATATATCATAATATCATAAAATAACAAGCGTTCTTCAGTTCTATTTTTTTCATATGCTTGGGAGTTCCTGATCATTAAATATACAAATATACTTAATAAATTACTGTGACTGTAGTTTTAGATAGACGCAAGAGCGAAAACTTATGGGGTCGTTTCTGTAACTGGATAACCAGCACTGAAAATCGTCTTTATATTGGATGGTTTGGTGTGTTGATGATCCCTACTTTGTTGACCGCAACTTCTGTATTTCTTATTGCTTTCATTGCTGCGCCTCCAGTAGATATTGATGGTATTCGTGAACCTGTTTCTGGATCTCTACTTTATGGAAATAATATCATTTCAGGTGCTATTATTCCGACTTCTGCAGCTATAGGGTTGCACTTTTATCCAATATGGGAAGCAGCATCCATCGCTGAATGGTTATACAATGGTGGTCCTTATGAACTAATCGTTCTACATTTTTTACTTGGTGTAGCATGTTATATGGGCCGCGAGTGGGAACTTAGTTTCCGCTTGGGTATGCGCCCATGGATTGCTATTGCGTATTCAGCTCCTGTTGCAGCTGCTACCGCCGTTTTCTTGATCTATCCAATTGGTCAAGGGAGTTTTTCTGATGGGATGCCCTTGGGAATCTCTGGTACGTTCAATTTCATGATAGTATTCCAGGCTGAGCACAACATTCTTATGCACCCATTTCATATGTTAGGTGTCGCTGGTGTATTTGGAGGCTCCCTATTCAGTGCTATGCATGGCTCCTTGGTAACTTCTAGTTTAATTAGGGAAACTACCGAAAGTGAATCGGCTAACAAAGGTTACAAATTTGGTCAAGAAGAAGAAACTTATAATATTGTAGCCGCTCATGGTTATTTTGGCCGATTGATTTTCCAATACGCAAGTTTCAACAATTCTCGTTCGTTACATTTCTTTTTAGCTGCTTGGCCTGTTATAGGTATCTGGTTCACTGCTTTAGGTATAAGCACCATGGCATTCAACCTAAATGGATTTAATTTCAACCAGTCTGTAGTGGATAGTAAAGGCCATGTAATTAATACTTGGGCTGATATCATAAATCGTGCCAATCTTGGGATGGAAGTTATGCATGAGCGTAATGCGCACAACTTTCCTTTAGATCTAGCTACTTTTGAAGTTTCAGCTACAAACGCGTAAGATGAGATAAGGATTAGAGGTCTTA
>OOIL02005040.1:1300620-1310768 GCA_900332095.2 Cuscuta campestris | reverse complement strand
AACTCATTTGAAACGAATCCCTGCTTCTTCGTATAGTTCGTATAGAATTGTCCGGCCATGAAGACGGACAGCGGCCTGCCTGCCTATAGGGTTTGGTACAAGCCAATCTGATCATTCAAGTCGGATAGCATTTCTCTACGCTAGGATCCGACCCATTTCTTCTATTATTTCTATTATGATATTTATGATATTTCGATTGAATAGCAATGATTATTGATTATTTAAAAGACATACACCTTTCCGCGAACCTTTCGGTTCTGGCCGTACAGTCCACATAACGCCTGGTTCTACCACTGCATGGCCCAAGAAGAACCTATCTTCCCCATACTAGAGTGAGTGTATAACCTGGGTAGTGGCACACTTTGAGTTAAAATCCGTTCTCATCTGTATGTTATTGACATATTATAGCTTTTGGAGCTTATAACCTCTCATAGATGAGTCATAGGGAGTACACTCAACGGGTTTGAGATGAGCTAGATACTATCTAGTCTTGACTAGTCTTGAAAATGCCCCGGGTTAGATATCCTAATCAGAAATTTGCCAATGGCCTAGCACGCCTATTAGGCTAACCTTTATATATCCTACTCAAACTTCAAATAAAAAACAAATTAGAGTCATGAAATGGGTAGAACACCTAAAATACCTTTATTCTATGAGGTTATAACAGAATCGTTGTTCGTTGAACTATGTTCAACTCATTTGAAACGAATCGTTACACTCTAGCAACTTCGTACCTCGCTTGAATCTATGAATCTATAAGTGAAAGAAAACTCTTAGAACTCGAAAGCACCTTATGTAGACTGACGGCTACGATCTTTATATGTTTATATGTTTTGGCCACGTCCGTTTCCGCTCCGAAGAAGAAGGTTTGGATCTTTCAATCTTATGTCGTGAGGGATATGACCTATGTTAGGTCCATAAGATACCACAGCTTTTGGTGTTCTATGATTCACCTCCGAATAATGAGTAGGTAGTTCAATCCTTTTGATTCTTCTCTTCCTAGTAAACTTCTGGGGGGATGCGGAGCAATAGGTCGAATTACTATATAAAGAAGATAAGGAAGAGTTGTGACTTCTTATTCGAGTAGGAATATTTCGGTTTTTCTTCGATAAGAATAGGGATTGGAAATTATAAAAATTCCTCTTCATTCTGTTGTGCTCAGCGAAATAACTACCTAAGCATACTTTTTCGGATCCAAACTTCTTTGTTCTTTCTAAGTATTCTTCTTGCATAGCAGAACGCAACTGGAAATTTTGTGATTTGCCTATTCTTTTTCCGATTTCTTCACCGCGGGTTCTCGCATCATTTTCTTGAAAAGATATTATATCACCGTGGGAGAGTCTAAAATGAGTAATGTTTACCATTCCATTATTCACACACACTTTTCGATGACTTATCGGCTGCCTTGCTTGAGGAATAGTTTCACAAAAATGGAGACGAACCGGAATAACGTCCGATCTTGTTTCTGGATTGAGGAGAAAAGGGATATATGAAGTTCGTTTTGTTCCTCTGTGCATCTCTGTGATGGGTAAATTTCCATAAAAAAGGGACAACTTTCGTGTAGTTTGTAATTGGATGTAACTGTTAATATTTTTTCTCGAATCAATCTTTCTCTTAATAGATCTCTTCTTGTTCCTCAATCTTCCGAGAATACGGCGTTGTACTATTGTCAGTTTTCTTTTCCAAACATTTCCTGAAAGTAGACGACAAGTTTTAAATCTTAATGCAGGCATTTCATATATCGTTGAATCATTCTTGATTCCACACCGGGGCTATGGGAATCGAACCCAACAATTCTTCCATCTCGATGAATCTTATTTTTCTACTTACCAAAGATCTTATGAACAAAGTCATCGATAGTCATATTAAATCACCCCTTCACTCTTCTCTTATCTAACGAAATCTCCTTTCAAAAAAAAGAAAGAACTGTTCACAGTGAAAACTCCGGATTATCACGTTATTCTAGCCTTCGGGAAATGGAATAACGATAGGAGATTCAGCTTTATATAGAGCGATTCGTTTAACTATTTTCAATAACCTACTTGACTATACGTATCTTTTGGTAGCATCAGTACCGGCATAGCCTTTTTTTCCCATATCTTTGTTTCCGAGACAAAGTCGGAACAACTTTTTCCTTATCACATATGAAATGAGAAGTACTTTTTAAATCTCATATAGGGACAAGAGGCGGAAGCAGGGTTGGTTGCATACCTGCTATAAGTGGGAAGCCCACATGCCTTACTTACTCAAAAAAGAAGAAGTTGCCATGACCATGAAACGAAAGCTTTGCATTTATCAATATGGATCCGAATTCAATCCAACTCGTTTTTCGCCCAGCGATTGGTCGGATATTTCCATTTCTCCATCTAGTTCCGCTTCTCCACAAGAGCTGAGTGAAAATAGAATTCTTCGTTTCTTTCAAGAGAAGATAGAGGAAATAGGAGGGGGGGGCTTGCCATCCAGCTGGTCTCCCGAAGAATTTACCCGGCTGGTGATTAGGGAAGAGGAGACACCCTTAACAGAAGAGCAAGGTTATGAAAATGGGGATTATGTTTATTTAGATGAAGCTCTCACCTTACCAACGAGCCGACAGCTGATGGCTGTTGGTCACGACTACTACCAAAAAGTGAACATGAAGATGAATATTTCACATGGAGGAGTGTGCATCTCTATGTTGGGTGTTCTTCTGTCGTGCGACCCGGCGGCTTATGTGCGACCAGTGGCCCACGCCTCCTATTTGTTCAGGGCGGGCGGCGTGAACTCTGATTTTATCCGGGTATTCAATCCCGCCGCTGAGATGCTCAGCTGACTCCTTCACCTTGATAGGAAGATGGCTTCTTCAATAATTCGTGCATAAGGGTAAGGAACTTTGGATGAACTAATGCGAATGGGTGTAAGCCTCGCTGCTCGGAAACACCCAGTGCTGACCACACTGAGATACACGAAAGCGCAGGTAACGCCAGTTGGCGAAGTGGCGTTAAGCATCCCTAGCGGTACGAAAAGAGGGGTCGTGATGATATCATCTACGTCCGTACCGCTCCTCGTGGAGTAGATCCCGCATCCAACCAAGTATTTTACCAGGGAACGGGAGAATTCCCACTACCGCTGGCAGGCCAGCCGGGGCCGTGAGCGCGGTGGGAACGGGCTTCCCAAAAAGCCAGCCCGGGCCGTCTCCTTCATTCTACGGCCCTAATGTTGTTGGCAAAGCCAACTTATTGGGTTTCGAGCGGACGTGGGGACTCGGGTCGGGGCGCAGCGTAACCATTCCATTTAGGGCGAGACGGGCACGGGCGGTGGTCAGACGACGACTACTTATTAGCGTTATTAGCGAATGGAACGCGAAGCGCTAGCGCTACAGGGTTGGTTGGGACAACAAACCAAATGATGGTACACTCACTCTTAGTTAAAATTTCAAGTTTGATGTGCAGATATGATGCAAGGAATAATAGACTTACATCACGATCTAACAGAAAATATAAAGATCGATTTCACAGTAGTGCTTCTTCCCCGCTCTGGAAGCTAGCATTAGCAACTGGGCGGGAGCATTGGAGGATGGGGAAACGATCTCCCACACTTCGTATAAACGTATAAATAAGAGGCATTGTTCGTTCAGGCGCGTAATGCAAGAACGAGTAGGATAGTAGGATATATGCTCTCTAGCTTAGCTGATCGGGGGGCTGTTGTTTGCTCAATCCAATCAATGGGGCTTCTTTGTTCAATCTCTTGAGGTCGAAGAAAGGATTGACGGCCTGTTGATCAAGGAAAGCAAAAATGAAGTCTTACTTCTCTAGCTTGGGTTGTCGAAGAAGTAAGGCAAATACGTATGGGACTTAACCCAGAACAAATTTGAGTTCGGGCGAATCAATCATCCGAACCTGCGATAGTTAGACGAATATAAAGATCTAAAGAAAGTGGAAATCCGACCCCTTAGTTTATGTTAGTTTATGAGTAGAAAAGCCCTTTGAACCCTATGCCAAAACCTTATTTCATTAATTTCATTATTCGTTTTCCCCGGTCAAAGGATGCCGATTCCCGTAGAATAGTGGGGGGTTCTAACATTCTTACGTCCCAATTCTACGGGGGATATTTCCCAGTAAAACCATCCGGGGAACTCTACCTTGGTAGAGGGATCCAATACATATGGGGGATAACTTCCATCCTGCTGCCATATCATACAATTTCCACAGATGACCAAAACGGACGAGATTCTCGTCTTTCTTTGATCTCTTCCATGTTGTTGCATTCAGACAATCCTGGATATTTACATTCTCGGACATCATAGTACCAGTGAACCCATTTGAGCCACTGCGACATCCAGTTACGGAGCACAGTACGCTCATTGAATCCATCAATGAAAAGCTCGTCAGGAGCTCCTTTCCCTCCGGAGATATGGATTGAGAGGCATACCTCGTCCAATCCATAAATATATAGGCAATTGCATTCGTTGATACTGTACTTTACGTTGGACAGCCTTAATGCGCTCCTTGGGTTGACATTAAGCGCGCTCTAACTCTATAGCCAGCTCCTGCGAGTCGTTGTATAATGTTAGTACTACTAACATTATAACAGTCACTAAGCCGATAGAGCTATTTGTGTGATATCACGCTGCATTCCCTTAACCCAAAATCGCTTAGCAAACTCAATGCAGCCGGTCTTAGAAGTAATACTCTTACTCTCTGAGATCTCTACACCTAATTTACTAAGGATTTCTCGATATGTCCTAGCTACGTTACCATCAGTGATGAGTACATCATCACCAAGGATAGCATAATCCTTGAATTGGTGATTACTGTTCGGATAAGCCAGTTCCATGATGGGATAGTGAGAACAAGGCCCAAGAGCCGTAATAGCCAAGTGGTTTACCTGCCCTAAAGGATACCTCTTTTAACTATTGGATAGTTAAATAGTTAACTAGAAATGTATTTAGACCTAATGCTGCGTTCACCACAGACGAAGCATAGGTAGGGCCAAAGAATAAGGAGAACACCTCAAATATAACTGGGAGAGGCCACCTATCAGTGGCACTCTTCAAATCAAAACAATATGTATGATTTTTAGCTTTCTCTCTTAGTAACATTAAGGGTTTCTTTGGTCCCATCCATAGGGCTTCCATCGCCCAATCATGGACCTCATATAATTACATATGGCAAAGAACGGCTCCAGGAAATTGCTGAGACAACCTACCCGTGTACAACGGAATGCCTTGATAGGCCTGAGTAATAGTCGCCATATAGCGACCTATCGACTCTTCAAACCATTCATGAGCTATCCGAGTAGTATTGCGAATATCGAGAGGATACAATATCATCTCTTTCCACAATACACCGGGAGAGTATATGCCATCTTGTATAGCGTGAATTTTGTTCACGTTATACATAAATGCTGCCATCTCCTGTGTCAAGTTGACAAAGATGTTAGCATGACGGGATTCGCTCAAAGGCGTTGACTTCCAGGTAGGACTCCCTTGAGTAAGAGGGACTGACGGGATAAGAGTTCTTTGCCATATCTTTTGATAATTTTGATAAGGGAAAGAATCTCTGTAACAGAATCAATATCTTGAATGGGATCTACAATAGAACTAAATGTCTTTGAAGAGATTCTCTTCGTGACAGGTCTAATTCTATTATTCTATTAATAGTAAACCATGACAGATATATTCTGACCCATAAATCTGCCCTCCTTCTAATAATCTTTCGAATATTCGAATATGAGAAGGATCCCCGTGCGCGTCAGAGCAACCGGTAGATCCCCTTTCTCATAGCATCCAGCGTAATAACGTTGGAGGCTTACACTGCATTGCTTAAGATACAGTGATAGAAAGAGGAAACCGGACTTCATAGAATAGGAGTAGGACAAGGCTTTTGATCGGTATTCGCCTTCTCTTTAGTTTTACGAAACGGTCCCAAAGCGCCCTTTCGCCTCTTCGAGTCACTCGACCTACGTACGACCAACGGGAGTCGCTAGAGAATTCGTTGAACTATGTTCAACTCATTTGAAAGAGGTACGACCAAAGGGAGTCACTCGACCTACGGGAGAGGAAAACTTTCATATCAAGGGGCTTAGCTCTATCGAACGGTTATCACAGCTTATTCTCAATTTAAATTCGTAGCCTCAAGCATCGATACTGAAGAAAGAATAGATAGAACGAAAGAAGCGAGGGTGCTTGCAGTTTCATAAAACGTAGCGTAGCGTTTGTTGATTGGGGAGGATCCATCGTAAGGGTACCTTTCAGGACGTCTTACGAACCTTTTTCAATCGCTTCAATAATCGAGTGCGTGCCGTGCTGGTATACTGACTCTTCTCTCGAAAGACCCGGCCTTCCTTAGGTCAATCAATCAGGTTAATCCTTCCCAACTTTGTTTTGAATCAGTTCAGCCCAGGAGTTGGCCTTGTCCATCCAGGATATTGGGTGAGGACATTCCATCCTCACGCACTTGTGGCTGAGCATATAGCAGAGACAAAATGATATAGCTATATCGCAACGCTGTAAGTGTGTCATTAGGCACTTATACAGGTTGATATAGTATATATATATACATATATATTAATATATTAACGGTAATAATGTATACTGTATAGAAAACCTAATCATAGGCATTCCTTTAGCAAGGCTCTACGCATCATAATCCCTCTTTGCAAGAAAGGGGCTAGGCAGGTTCAGAATGAGAATCTTCTACACCTGTAGTTTAAGAAGGCTTAGCTTGAAGCATGGCTTGCCGTTTCAATAAGGATAGATCTAATTGATAAAGCCGCTCGACCTATTTATTGAAACATTGAAACTATGTGTCAAGGGTTTGAATCGTCCTTGTTGGGAAGAAAGAAAGAAAGTAGGACTTTCTTTGGTTTGGAGGAAACAGGAGAAAGATGAACCAATGCCTTGTTGAGGGAAGGAAGCGTACTTTGTGTGCAGTCAGGCTTGAGATCACACTAGCACACTAGGAAGATAGTAGAATCAGCAGTCGAAGTAGTTAAGAAATAGGGTTTTGTTTCAAGACCAATTGCTTACTCAAGAATCAGACCGACGAAAGCTGCCTCTTAAACGAACAAGAACGAAAGAGGTTTCGAGTTGATCAGAATTACCTAACCAATTATAACACTCCTCCTCTTTTTATCGGGAGGAAAATAGTTGTTTGCATGGATATGTCTCCCTGAGAAACCCCCTAAATGGATATAGTTTCACCAGCGCTGAACCATAGAGCTAGACCTGTGAGCAACTACGCTTTCCAGATAAGGATGGAGCCGGCTGTCATCACTCACCATTTACTTAGACTTCCATCATAATTGATTCTACCTATTTCCATCCAGCCACAGGTTTCCCTATGGCTACCCTCTCTCATGAAATAGCACTTTTTGGTCCATGTCCCTCGACCAAAGGGAGAGGAAGGAAACTACGGGCTAACCCAACACCAACCCAATAGAGCTAGCCAGCAAGCTCAGGCTAAGAGCTGGGTCAATCTCCATGCACTAGACCCCTTTACTAATAAAGGAAAGCTTGCCTTTAGGGGCTGCGAAGGCGTATAAACTTGCTTAGCCCAAAGAAGTATAAAACCGTAGTACCTACAGAGGAAGGGGCACCGTCCCCGGCGTCCCATCCAAAGACCGGCAAGGTGCTAGCTGCTTAGCCTATTTAATGGGGAGATGCAGGCAAGTCCTAACTAACTTATTAAAAAGGGGCATTGTGAGCCTTTGAAGCCCCTCGCAGGCCAGGTGAGGGGTAGGTACTACGGAGATCGATAAAAGGGCTTTTCTTGCAGCGAGAGGAGAAAGTCTTCCGCCTACCCCTATGGCTTGCTGGGGGTTTAAGGCTAGCTAGTTGACTGCTCTGAAAGTAGTATTTTTCCTATCTGAAAGTTATGGATTCCCGTCTTTTTCGATTAACAAGTCGGGCTTTCCTTCCTAGACAGCTCAGCTAGGACCTTTGCTTGAACGTTAGGATTACCGGAGAGGCTAGGCCGGCTAAACACCCTATCCTCGCTCTAATGAATAAGCGGGATAGCCACTCACCAGGAGGCCGGAGGCAAGCCCAAAACTAGGTCCTTCTTTAAGTAAGCGATATCATTGCGCGAGCGCTGCTGCTTGCTTCGTCCCTTCAAATCTATCGGACCTGTGAAAGTCTCGTAAGACTATAGGGATTCGTTTCACTATGTTACACTCATTTCGTTTCTCCTCTTAGCCCTTGTTGCTTCCCGAGCTGTTATCCCCTTAACGCTATATCTATCTTCATTCTTTTTTATATCATTGGATGCCTTAACTAAGACCTACTTAAATAGTTCCTCGTGCATTATGAAGTCAGACTAGGGAAGCGCAGACAAAGAGGAATACTTTCAGTTAGGATCAGTTAGGATGAAGGAGGCAGATAATTCACTGGCTTTCTAATCATAAACCAAAGTTTAGCTTCTTTTTGGCCAGCAAGAGAGATTATGGAACTCAAGCCGTTCAACTTACACACACATAGACAAACCAGCCAAACAACATTACAAAGTGAACAACGGAAGCATTGAAGACTACTAGTGATACATGCAAACACAACAAAGACACTTAGCATATTAGCATAGGAGTAGATCTCCACCAAACAAAGAAAAAGAAGAAACACACTTCTACAGACACTTATTTAAACCTTATTATATTATAGACTATAGACGGACTCTTTCTCCCAGGCGACCGAGTGCTCCATGAACAATGAGCGTTTGCTGCTCCGCCCGCAGCGTCCTCCAAACCCTCTATGCGCTCTCTGGTAGCGCGAATGCGCGCTTCTTTCCTTGCAGGATCCTTCTCAAAAACACTCTATGGTGCTGTTTAATTTCATTTTGGAGTTGCCCCATTTCGGCAGCAATTGCAGAAAGCCTGTTTGCAGCATCCATAGCTATACGTGCTATTACGAAATTTCTTTGGTTTGAATTTGATGAAGAAGACACTTATCGAGCCTCCATTTATAGAATTTATAGAGTGGTAGAGTAATATCGCCATGCAGTACGAATTGCATGGCTGGCACAATTCTGACTACTATAACCACGCTGCCTGTATGATTTCAAACTTTGCAGAACCGTTTCACCTAATCGATCGAGCAATGGATTCGGCGGATCATCCAAATTGGATGGCAGGCCTAATTCTTACTAGTTCTCCGCACGATCATGCCTTTTTCATGAAAACCTGGCTGGCTCTGGCTACCTTGCGGAGCACACATAATATACCCGAATAACATTGTAACAAACTTTGTACAACCTGCTTACGTAGAAAAGATTCCAATGGACTCGTGACATCCATGTACTGAGTCGTCAAATGAGCCAAGCCCAAGTTATACGCATTGGCCCACAAGGTGCCCCAAGAGGGAAGACCCAAGCCTACATGAACCATCAAAGAAAGACATATCGATGGGGTTTTGCTTGTTGCCTGAATGAAAATGCGTCTATTTCTTTCAGACCAAATCAAAATAAAGATGTAGGCTTAACTAAAGCCCAATGCCAAGCAAAGCCCTTTTAGGATACGGTGGATAAGATCACATCTTCATAACAAACAAAAGGTGTACACGTTCGGCCTCACTCAAGGTAATGGGCCAAACCTAACGAGTCCAAACAAATTGGATCTTATTGTATGAAGATTGGCTATCTAATTTCCTCAAGCAATAGGGTTGGAAATCCCATGTGATTGGCCCCAACCATTGGATGCCATATTCTCCCAAAGGCATTACCATGAAATCAGTGGTCAATTCTAAACCCAGTGCTCAACCCTTTGCACCAAGCATTGACTTCCAGTAAATCTCCATTAGCCACAGCCACTTTGTCTGTTGGAGTCTGCACCCTACCTATTTTTGCAACACTGCAATCAATGAAATCTTCACTTCATCCTTCGTAGTGCTTGCGAGATGGACTCTTTCATCGGAGGGAATCCTACTTCACCTACCTTTGGAACTCAGATCTCAAGAGAATGACCGGACTACCGGTCAGTGCTGCTAGACCTCTAAGCAAGTGTTGCTATACTTTCCTGTTCAACTTTCTAGTGCGTCTATCTAAGGATAGATCTCGGTATCTGTGGAGAGGAAAAGAATGAATCCTACTAATGCGTCAAACATTTATCTGTATTCCCCTTTCTTTATATTTCTTTATAGGTCTCCTATTGAACGAAATGCAAAAACCAAACTTGTCAATAAA
>OOIL02005040.1:1249322-1282144 GCA_900332095.2 Cuscuta campestris | reverse complement strand
GCACTCACTTTTGACTCTTGATCTTGATCTGGATAAGGACTGCCAGTGATATACTGGAGGAAGGTGGGGATGACGTCAAGTCCGCATGGCCCTTATGGGCTGGGCCACACACGTGCTACAATGGCAATGACAATGGGAAGCAAGGCTGTAAGGCGGAGCGAATCCGGAAAGATTGCCTAAGTTCGGATTGTTCTCTGCAACTCGGGAACATGAAGTTGGAATCGCTAGTAATCGCGGATCAGCATGCCGCGGTGAATATGTACCCGGGCCCTGTACACACCGCCCGTCACACCCTGGGAATTGGTTTCGCCCGAAGCATCGGACCAATGATCACCCATGACTTCTGTGTCACACTAGTGCCTTGAAAAGGAGACAATGGAAGGATTTCGAACATGGAAATGGAGACTTGGTTGGAGATTGAAGTGTGGATACCTGAACTAAGCGCCGACTAGAGGGGATAGGAACAGAAGAAAAGATGAGATTTGGAAGGAGCTGAATGAAGAGGTCAGCTGTCGATGAATTCGAGGAGATGGAGAGTTGGATGCTCCGGCAAGACTGAGATAGCTCAGACGGCAGTGGCCTTTTTTTTTGTTGAGAGTTATATCAAAAAACTTCACAAACATACCATGTGAAGTAAATTCCAAAATAAAAAAAGGTGAAATTAATAAAAATATTAGAATCAGATGAGATCAGTCAAAATTCAAGTAGAGATCAGTCCAAATTCAAGCAGAGATTAGTCCAAATTTGATCTAATTTGATCAGATCTAATTAAATCAAGAAAAAAATGATGTATTGATCAGAATATTAAAAAAAATAAAGAGTTAAATTCTTTGTAAATGGGAGTGAAACATATTGAATTATATACATTTCTATAAAATAAAAATAAAGAGTAAAGTTTTTTGGGACATCTACAAATGAAATACTAGTATTATGTTAGCACAATTTCTAAAATGCGTAACTACGATATCTACATTTTTAACACGATTACTATGCAATATATAAATTTTATCATTTTGTTAAGTAGTATCCATATTTTTCAATAATTAGTTATTGTCAATAATTTATTTTTTCTACGTTTTTATTATACTCGGTATTACTCAATACTTTGTTTCATAAAACACATAACTCAATAATAATAACAACAACAACAACAAATAATAACAATAATATTATTGTTGCTGTTGTTATTATTAAAGTCATTACGAAGTATACTAATTTCAACTTTTATTTGGATCAAATAAGAGTTATAAGATCCATCAACACAACCTAAATCAGATCTAATCAGATCATACTAGACCAGATATTCAAAACATCAAACCAGATTTAATCAAATCAGGCGAACAAAATAAAGCTTTACTTCAATTCATTCATTTTAAATTATATTTATTTGATCTTTGGGTCCATACTTAAGGTATTCTCAATACTTGATATTTGTAATTACGTTATCATGTGCTTATAAATTTCTTTTGCATAGGGATCAAAGGCTAATTAATCCAAAATCGATGACCTTACAATTGATGGTAATACAACCACTGAGAAAAGTCACGATGAGGAATGATGGAACAAAGATGATGAAGGTGAGAGCGATGAACTTGAAGATGTAGATAGTGACGAGCATTAAATCCTTGGATTATATCTTCCATATCAATGCGTATATTAATTTAGTTCATTTTGACTATTTATACTTTAGCTTGAAACGTACGCAAATGATGAACTAATTTTGAGATGTTGGTTTACTTTCTAGTAAATGGGTTAGTTGTAACCCTTTAAAATGTCATCATATTATGTATTATTGTTAATACAAGTATGAGTATTATTTTTTTTGTCAATAAAATTCTTTGATATCACTTAAATAGAGCATGCTTGTGTGAAACATGGTATTATTAACAGTCATAATAAATGTTACCGGTGGAATAAAATGTTTTACTCACATAATTTTTTGTGGGTAATCCAACTTTTAGCGACAATTATAATAAATGTTAATATTAGTAAAAATAAGGTATTACCGACAGAAAAGAAGGATTTACTCACACTATTTTTTGTCAGTAATCCATGTTTTAGCGACATATATGTTTTGTCGGTACTCCTCTCTTTTTAGCGACATCTTTGGTCTGTCGCTATTACATTATTTTAGCAACAGTATATTATATATATCGATAATACTTTTGGTGACGAAATTTTTAGCGACAACGTAGCGACAAACAATTATCTGTCCGTAAAAGCAAGTAGTGACAGATATTCAACCTTTAACGACATATTGACCCCTATCGGTATTGCCTCCTTTATTTGTAGTGGCGTAGTCGAGTTATGAAGCGTCATGAACGAACATAATGATATTATCTCGGTTCGTTAATAATTGAAGTTTTTTTATGATCGATATTGATTTGATGAATTGATCTAGCCAAATAGACTAGAGCACCAATTGAAAGTGGAATGCTACAAAACACACATGTGAAAAGTGAGCCACATGCATCCTTCAATATATAATCACACATTAGTTGGATCCACTTGATGTTGATGAAAGACACATAAATCAAGCATCACATGTATAAATTTTTTAGCATAATAGTGCTACTTTCTCTCTATATATAATCTCCTCTAATCCATTGAGGGGATTTTGTTCTAGGTGTGAACACTCATAATATTCTTATACTCAAATTTCTCTCACTCATCATAACAAGAATTAGATAACTATTCTTTTCAGTCTAGTTTTTACACTAACTACTCTTCATATTTGGTTTATTAACATACTTACTTAAGCATGGGCGGATCCAATGCTTAGCTATGGGGGGCAGTTGCCCCCAGTGAACATATTTACATATTTTATAAAAAAGAAAAAAATTGGGGTTGATTTCATTGATGCCCCCAATAAAAAATTCTTGGTGCCCCCGATCAATATTCTTGGTGCCCCAATCCAAACGTTAGTAGCCGCCCAACTAGTTTCCATCTAGTTTGATATTAACGAATCAAATTAAATAAATTTTTATCATCAATTAAATTAAGTTTGTACAAGATATTGGTACATAAATAATTTTACTAGGTTTATCTTATCAAAAACTATCAAAAACGTATTTCTTTATATTAATACACTACTTCCGCTCTTGAGTATTTCCATCATCTCTGATGGAGCCAAGATTTCACCATTTTTTGGCTTTGGGGTGTGATGAAATAAATCAAAATGGATCTCTAAATTGTCTGCACTTCTTTAATGAATGAAGTAGCAGTTAGTCAAGCAATGCAACTTTCGACGTTGAGCCGGGGGTCTCTTTGGAAACAGCCTCTCTACTTTCGAGTAGGGGCAAGGTCTGCGTACACACACCCTCCCCAGACCCTACTCTTGTGGGATTTAACTGGATTGTTGTTGTTGTTGTTCCGCTCTTGAGTATTTGTCTAGTTCGGACTTTTTGAAGTTAGTCATTTTCGATATTTGACCTTGAATTATATAGAAATTTTATGATATATTTAGATAAAGCAATATTTTAAAAATAATGTATGAAATAAATCTAACAAAATCATTTTTGTATCAATATCTAATATCAATTTTATTTAATTAATGGTCAAAGCTTGTCAATTTTAACTACAAAAAATCAAAATTAGACGTATATATAGTCATGGACTGAGGTAGTGCAATATAAACTTAATATAATTAATTTTTAACTTTCGTTCAAATTGACTTTTTTATTCAAACTAGATAAATAGTTCAAGGCGGAAGAATTAGATTGCATTAAAAAAAATTTGTAGACGTGTTGCCCATAAACCCCGTCTTCCTCTTGCTGCTATTCTTCTTCAATGGTGCCCCCAGTGACATGTTGTCCTAGATCCGCCACTGTTAACTTAAGGACCTTTGAACCATTTTAAAGGATTATTTGACTTATGTAGGAACGATGAGACCAGTCAATAGACTCAATTCCATTCCTTAAGGACTTATGAAACATTTGAAAGGATGGCTGTCATAGTCGAGTTGTGAATTATCATGACCGTTCATAAGTATGATGTGATTGGTAAATAAGAATTAGTAGGAGTAAAATATTTTTTAAATATAATGGATAAGAGAATTGTGAGACACAAAATAAGAAAAAAAATTGTGAGACAAAGACAACTTTTTTGATATATAATTTTTATTTTTTAATTTTATACCAATTTTTACTTATACTGATTTGAAAATAACTTCAATCAAACATCTTAAAATGAACAAGAGCCTTATTTTAGGATAGAAGAACTAAATTTTAGCTGTGGTTTGGTAGCTTTTAATCAAGAGTGCTTCATTGGTGCACTTTGGATGAATACCACTTTAATGGACCTTTTCACATAATTTTGTTTTATTTTTTATTAAAAAACATATACATACTTATTTAAGTTATAAAAAAATTACTTATTTTGCTTATATATAGGTCCATAATGGACCTTAGGTCCACCATAGAATTTGTCTTTAATCAAATACTTCCTCCGATTTTAAAATGCTTTCTCTTCCATTTTTACTTACAAAATCCCAAATTTTTTTTAAAATGATTTTATTTACGTGTTAAAAATTGATATAGATATAAAAAGTAAAACTTGCATATTTAAAAACTTTCAAAAGTTGTAATCCGTAATCAGTGGTGAGTAAACGTAAAATGTTTTTAAAAACGGAGGGAATATATGTTCAACAAAATCGTTGCATTCAGTTGTTAAGATATCAAAGCCTCGCGGGCCTTGAAACACTTACAATGGGGCGGGCAAGAATCCGCCCCATTGTAAACGCTCTTAGCCCAATTTCACATCGAAACAAAGACATGAAGGGGGGAAGAAAGATGAAAAGCCCCAAAGTGGAGATGAAACATGTAGGCTAAGGAAGGGCCAGCAGCTGACATGGTGCATTTTGTGGTCATCATCCCAAGTCACATTCATAACTTTCCATAGCCCCATGGGAGAGTCTTTAAATGAAATTACCTTCCAGCTTTCCTGAACAAAAAACAACTCCTTTGAATATCATTATAGGCAGACAGAAAGCAATTTGCACCATATATTGTGGGAAAGATGAATAACCAATCTATATTCTCCAAATGGAAGGCATCAAGAAGGGAGTCTGATCTATAACTAGTTCTGGTTTGAATTTATTATCTGATCTGATTTTTGATGTTTCTGATCTGATATGATCTTGTGATTTTTCTATTTGGATCTGACTTTTTCAATAAGTAATGAGAATTAAGTTGAAGAGAACATGCCCTTATCAGTTGGGTGGCGGAGTCTCAATGATCTCGGCTGAGGCTTTTGCTGCTGCAGATGCTGCATCGTCGAAGCCCAACTTCTGCAGCTGTTGCAGGAAACCGTCCATGTCAGCGGGGCTGATTTTATACGGGCTGTATGCCGCACCGGGGAAAGAACCGTTAGTCACTTCTTCCTTGTATTTCAAAAGTGCTCTGTTGACTTCATCCCCTACATTGCCGAATTGTTTGCAGAACTTGGGAGTAACCTTCAACATGAGTACTTCTCATATCAGAATTTACAGCTGAAGTTGTAGGGATAATGTAGGATCACAACAGAAAAAAATGATGGCTTGGTTCCCATGACATTGGGAATCAATGTCATGGGATGACTCGAGGTCCCTACGATGCACCATTCAAAAAATTGACGGTTATTACCCCCCTAACTCCCCCAGCAACCCTCCCGGTCCGACCCCAACCCACCTCCCACCCGTTCAATTGCACCCCACCAAATTTAGTTGACTTTTGAGTCAAAAGTTGACTCAAAGTCAACTAAATTTGGTGGGGGTAATTAAAGGGAGTGGGGTTGGGTTCAGGCCAGGATGGGTTTGCCGGAGGTTAGGGAAAGGAAACGTCAATCTTTCGAACGGAGCACCATAAGAACCCCAAACGGGGTCCATGTCAAAAGATGATAACATGGGGGGCGGCTAATGTCAGCCAAACACCCCCCCCCCCTTCCCAAAATAACTTTGTTTACACTATGTTTGGTTCATGGGATTTGAAACAATTGTTCTTTGGTTAGGGAGGAAAAGAAAAAAAAAAGTGAAACGAAAAGGAAATGAAAAAGCAAATGTACTAAGAGGAGTGAAAACAAAACTCGTCCCATTTCGGTGAGAAAAATGAGAGAGAACCATTTCCTTTTCTTATCCTTCAAAATTATTTGAACCAAATATAGTGTTAGGGAAAGACTGATTGTACGTACTGACCTTGGCGTGATGTGGATGTTGCATCATCCCAACTAAATCATGATAAACTAGAACCTGCATTGCAACTGAGGTTATGGGTGATACAATTTTACTTCCAAAACACATGATCCACTAAATGTGTTTCAAAGATGTAAACATAAGGTGAAAGATGATGTACCATCAACCAAAGTTTACCAATTTGGTCTAAATGTGTTTCAAAGATGTAAGCGGAAGGTAGATGCATTTGTTTTTCTCCGTTGACAAGTTAAAAATTAGCTCAACACATAAAATTAATGCATAAAAGTTGGAGTATTCAGAAAACACTTGGAATGATACAACAACAGTAAACCTAGTGTATAACTTATAGAAAAAATATAATTTAAATTATTTAAAAAAAAAGGTCGAAAAGATGAGGTGTCATCAACCTGACCACTGCAGAAGGGTCCAGCGCCAATGCCTATGGTGGGAATCTTAAGAGCAGATGTTGTGGCCGCTGCCACTTGTGGTGGCACACATTCTAAGACAACGGCAAAGCACCCTGCTTCTTGGAAAGCCAATGCAGTTTCTAAAACCTGTGAAAAAAATTAAATAATAATTAAAAAAAGAAATGCATATGAAATGAAATCTGCGATGATTATTATTATATATGCAAGCTAACATCAGAATTCATACCTTGACTGCACTAGAGACATTTCTACCTTGGGGCCTAAATCCTCCAAGAACACTTATCGCCTGAGGGGTAAGTCCAACATGCCCCATAACAGCAATTCCTGATTCAACAATGGCTTTAGCCGCTGTAATTCTGGATGGTGCACCAGCTTCCAACTTGATAGCATCCATCGCTCCTTCCTTCAATACCCTCACCGCTGCATTAACAGCCTGTTCATGATTCCGCATTACTACATCAACCCATCAACTACCCTCTTCAAAAATAAAAGCTTGCAGTGATTTCATAGCACTATGTTTGGTTTCAAGGAACTTTGAAGGAAAAGACAAGCAAATGGTTTTCTCTCCTCTTAATAATTTTGCCTTCTCATTTTCTTTTCCTTCTACTTTTCTTTTCTTTTCTTCTCTAACCAAACATGAAAAACTGTTTTCCCTCTCATTTTGTTTTCTTTGATCATGGTAGATCTATTCCCAATGCTAAGAGATTAGTGAAACACGAGAATTAATAAAATATTTGAAGAAAAAAACATACCGAAGACATTAGGTTCTAAAAAAATCACCTGAGTGGTGCTTGACTCGTAGCTACCGAAAGGGAGGTCACAAACAAGGAAAGGGCATTTAGCCCCTTTGGCAACAGCTCGACAATGCACAAGCATCTCGTCAAGGGTGATGGGCAGAGTGGTGTCATGGCCGTGAACCACCATGGCAGCAGAGTCGCCCACGAGACATATGTCAATCCCGGCCATGTCAAGATGCACCGCAGAAGGGTAATCATATGCAGTGACCATGGTTATGGGCTCCCCCTTCTGATGTTTCTGTCTCAGAGTGGCGAGCGTTGTTCTTTTGTTTGGGTCCTGCAGCTTGGGACCACCATACACTGTATTCTCGGGCATGTTGCTCATGCATCTTGAGAATGTTCTTGTGTGGCCGATCACAGAATTTCTTATGAGGGTTCGTGATAATGAATAAGTAAGAGAGGCCATCTAATTTGAGTGTATCTTTCACAATCTATAAAAAAGGAGAACAAGTGAGGCGGATCGAGGAAAATCAACTCATTGGATTCCAAATGTGAAAAGGTTGGGATACCCATGTATTGAAGATGACTATGTACAACATATATATTCCATTTGAACATTTGGGTGAAAATCCAAACTACTTCTAATGGTTGGTTGGAAAATGGAGGCTCATTTGAATTCAAATTGGAATCGCTCTCACTCGATTCGAGTTTCTAAAAACTTGTTTGTCTATTGAAACGTCATTGTATCCTAAAGTAGAATGAACCAATTATGCAGTGTATGAACAACTATTATTGTCCTCAAATAATTATAACTAAAGAAATACTCAAAGATAAAGCAACTAGCCACACAAAATTACAAATCAGTGGAGAGAATTATTCATCACAATGGAAAAAATCAACTGCCAAGAAATCGAGAAGCAACTATGAAATTTAATCTAATATCAACCATCAACATGAACTCAAAATGAATCTCTCAATCTTTTTGAATACTATACTGAACAACAAACTATCAAGAAATAATGATTCAATTATAAAATCTCAAAAGAAAAAAAAAATCAAAATTCCAACTCAGGACTCACAAATGACAGGCTCATTTTACATTTTACATTAAAAAAATAAATGCAGAGCAAATAAGAAATCAAATGTACAGTAATTCAAAACATCAAATGCAAAATAACCAAACGCATAGCAAAATAAATCGAGTATTTCAGATTCAAAACCCTAATTACTTACCTCTTTGGATGATACTAGATTCTAACCCGTGCGATGCATGGCTAAAATAATATTTACGATAAATTTAACTTCAAATTTATATAAGTTGTTGGTATAATGTATATACAGAGTAATATATTTAACCAATCCACATCGCATGATTTAAATAAAAAATAAATATAATCATAAATCCTAAAAATACTTCTTTTTATTCAACATTCTAAGTATCATCCAAAGGATTATTTTTAGTCATAAGTGAGGATCTTGAATCCTCGTTGACAAAAACAATAATAGTCTATATACAACATATCCAAAACAATTATTCCAGACTATACCCTACAACCTAACAACATATAGATGGAAACTCAAATGACAGACACCGTAGTGGTGGTAATAGAAATGATGATCATTTTCTTGGGTGAGCATTTTATATATACCAAGCTGTTTAAAAATATACTAATATAAAAAAAATATACACTAAAAAACAAAAGAAATAAGTTTCCACACCTAAAAAGGTTGAACATGTATGAGGAAAAACATGCTTAATGTGTACTCCATATGTTTCAATTGGATCTTTTATGAACTCTAATCAGCTTAGTACCCCATCATCATTGTATCATTGATTTCTTTAAAATTACATATATCTCACTTTTAATATGGCATTAGCCATAGTGCGAAGTGTTTTGTAGAAAATGCTTTTTGAACGAACCTGATAACATATACTCCCGCCATTATCAAAGATAGTACGTGTATGCAGTGACTTTACTAAATCTACTCTTCTGATCCGAAAAAGAATCTAGTAGCAAGGGAATAAACAAACATTGCTTTGGGTCTTAGAAATGCACATAGAAAAAACATCTGATTTGTTGCTCATAACATTAAAGATTGGTGTTTGTTTTCTCATGCTCCTTCAGGGCTTCCTTGCCTTTATTACCAGAAAATATGGTATTCTTCTGCAAATCTTATTAGTGTGATTGCAATTATACTTGCATCCTCAGGAATCAGTTTGAAACCATAGTTTGTAAGGCGGTAAGGCGAGGCAAGGCGCCAATATACCTTCATACTGCCTAGGCGACTAGGCGGACGCCTAGGCGACCTATATATACATACATACATTATATATATATATATATATATATATATATATATATATATATATTATAAATAATAAGGCACAACATATGAAACAAAAGTCCACACATAATCTGAAAAAGAAAGAAGGGTTCACAAACATTTAGAAGAAAGTGAGTCAGCAGATCTGGAATGGGAAGAGGCTCTTGATCGAGCCTAGAGATAATTTAAGTTAAATCTTCTTAAACTCTTTAAAATGGACTTGCAAAATACTTGGACTGCACTAAAAGAAAATGGGCTACACTAAAAGGATGGGCTGCACTAAAAAAATAGGCTGCACTAAAAAAAATTGGGCTTTTCATAAATTTGAAGCGAACAAGGCGTCAAGGCGAGAAAGGCGACGCCTTACTAACTATGTTTGAAACAATATATGGTATAAACAAAATTACTTCTTATAATGAGTATAAAAACAGTCAAACATCACTTCAGTAATGGAAACCATTTAATGTTCATATCTTCTTGTCGTACTAAAATTATCTACTTTCATTATATTTCTTCATATTTTTAGGAAAACTCATTCAGAAAAATGGAACCCAACTTTCCTCAATTAAGAAAAAGGGGGAAAATATCAATAATCCTAAATTACCCTCAGAAAAGGAATTGAAAAAAATAGTCAGAAATTCTTCTTCAGTGATCTTGTGATGTGTCTTTTTCATAGTTTAAGTGATAAGATTTAGGATTAGAGAAATACCCTGATAATCCTCTTTTATTGAGGACAAATGAACATGGATGAGTTCCTTAAATCTCATTAATCACATCCAGTGTGCTCTTGTTGTTCCTGTTCTCCATTTCAAACATTATCCTCATAAGTTGCTCTTGTTGTTTTCCATTTAATCTCTATGACTCTCAACAAAAAGGCATCTTGAGGCATAGACCAAAAACTACTACTCTTAGTTGACAAAAATATTACAGGGCAAGAACACCAAACTCAAAAGTTACAATCTTCCATAAGCCATCAAATCCAAAATGATTTTGGAGTTCTTAATATCGAAAAACTTTCTAAGACTTTCAAATTGCTTATAGAAATTAAAAGTAACCTCAAATTCTTCTATCATGTGTAAATTACAAAAACTAAGCACAATGTTGGAAACAACAACAACAACAACAACAACAACAACCCAGTTAAATCCCACAAGAGTAGGGTCTGGGGAGGGTGTGTGTACGCAGACCTTGCCCCTACTCGAAAGTAGAAATGTTATTAATTTAAATTTACCTTAGCCATAAAGAAGAAGAAGCTACCTGCCACATTGCTTTGTTTCTCAAGAAGCTGCCTGCCACACTCCTTTGTTTCTCACTGTTCTTCATGTCATCATTCTGCCAGTCCTCCTAATCAGCACTCAATACAGTTAATGGTTTTTAGAAATTATGAAAAGAATTAATGTTTATGAAGATGCAAACCATTGTCCAGTGTAATGCGCTCGCTTGCCCTGTAAAATTATTATTGTAGTTATACCTTTGAGCATTTTAAATGTAATTACCTCGCTTGCCTTTCAAAATTAAAATTATTAATACCTTTGAGCATTTTAAATTAATTACCTCGCTTGCCCTGTAAGAATATGCCCTTGTTTGTTTTTACAGCTTCTATATATTTGCATTAAATATATTTCATGTTACCAACCTAGTGAACAAAGACATGACAACTAAGTTACTTTAAGCGTTCGTGATTTAACTTTTGTTGGAAAGATGGACTTTGATGAATTGGTGGAGAAATCAAACTTTTTTCTGGAAAATGTTGTAGTTTTTGGGGAGGTTTTCAAAGGAGAAAAACGAAGTTCATTGTCCAGACATAAAATTAAATTAATATGGAGCAGCCCCAAAGCATAGTCTCAATCTAAATCCCCA
This sequence comes from Cuscuta campestris, assembly GCA_900332095.2. Taxonomy (NCBI): domain Eukaryota; kingdom Viridiplantae; phylum Streptophyta; class Magnoliopsida; order Solanales; family Convolvulaceae; genus Cuscuta; species Cuscuta campestris. The sequence continues at coordinate 1,270,628 of OOIL02005040.1, read as the reverse complement.
AAAAGGGAGCAGAGGAGTGAGGAAGAAGATGTATAAATCTAACATTGACTTTCAAAATTCATTACTAAGCATAGTCTCAATCTAACATTGAGTTTCAAAATTCATTACTAAGGTCTGCAAGGAAGAAGATGTATAAAACTCCGGAGATAAAAAAAAAGTTATAACCCCTTTTATTAAAAATAAAATAAATAAAGAGAACATGCTCCCAAATGTGTCTAAGCCTATCATTCTAGATCTTCCACCACCGATGAATTTCTTATTTTCCTCAACCCAAATATATAGGCACAATAAGCACCTGACACTCCATATTTGCATCAAATTCGAAAAATCGCATTCCAAAAAGCACATATATATTGTGTGTGCAAATTTAATTAAAAAAATTTAATACCTCTCGGCTCTCACGATCTAAGTTAAGTTATTGCTCCCGTGGTCTGATGTCTAGATGCTGTGAAGAAGAGTCATCATCGTATTTGGTCGGACATAAGGTTGAGCAGCCCCTGAGCATTGAAGCCGTAGATCCACCATTTGATCAAATTGAAAGAAGATGAGCAGCGAGTGCTCTATGTGCGTGGAATAATGGGATGGTGGTAAGTTGCAGTTTCTTAAATAATGACCTTCCAAAAATAAAATAATGGGCTTCAGCAACCGTAACAGTTTTTGCCCACCAACATAATGTATAGATAAAATCGGCCCATTATAATACGGAAATGCTATATGCACACCACCAAATAAACCCCATATATATGCCCCTCCTTTTTTCCTTTTTAATTTTTTAATAATTGACCACTTTCTCTCTCTTCTTCAACTATTGCAGTCCCTTCACCTTCTTCCTCACCATCTTCTTCATCCCTTCTTCTTCGTACTCTTTTTATTTTTTTTTCCTTTAATTTTATTTTCAAATTTCATGCTCCAATTTTAATTGTTTTTCAATTATGTAATGCCAATTATGTATCATTTTGATTTTTGGAAATGTAAGACGTTTATTTTTGAGAAAGTAAGATGTTTATTTTTGGAATTATTCATTTTGGAACGTAAGATTTTCTTAATTTGTAAAGTTAAAAAAATTTAGTAAATATCCGAACATGAACAATAAAGATTGTTTTGTTTTCTACTTTGCCACTGACTTGTTGCAAATTGACACCAAAATTCCTNGAGAAAGCTTACCAAAAACCAGGGGATCAATCCATTTATTCATTTCGAAGATGAACCAGACAAAGGTGACTTTAACACCTACAATAATTTGTATATATTGATTAACATTGATGATCTGAAATCAATGACCTGTTTGTATGATAGAAAATAGAAAATATAGAGTAAAAATGTCATAATCATTAGCGACACAATCAGGAATGACTTTTTGAATACTTAGGTAATTAAAGTTTGGAATTACCTTTCTTAGTATTGGACCCTCAGTGAATCATGTCTTTAGAACTCATTTCGTGCCATGAGAAACTGGTAATGGCCATATAGCCTTTATCATGCTCAAACCGTAAGCTGAACATGAATATTGAGGTCTAATGACTATTTAAAACAATAACATCTACTGCCTATAAGAGAATATGAATACTGTTTTTATTAAAAAATGGCTTTTTTTTATCTCAGATTGGATACAGATATATAAACATATATATACCTATATACCATATACAAAAATATATATATATATATTCTCGGTTCATATATGAAATATTAATGAGTAATATGTAAAATATTTCTAGGTACTAATAAAATCAATCAATAGAGATGGTAAATCTAAATAATAATTATTTTTAGCATAAAGGATATGTTAGTGTGCAATTGAACCTTAAACAAGTTCATAGATTATTAAACATGATTAATGAGGTACAATAGCTTTAAAAATCATAAATTAACATTCCAGATTTTAAAAGCACCGAAAAATAAAAATCTTCGGACCAACATGTAATTTAGTTTAAGAAATATAGATTTTTAGCAGAGATCATTCTTTTTCTCAAATACAGATCAAATATTGTATGTGAGAAGAATAAAAAATTCAGATCTGATATTGCATGAAATTGAATAAGTTAAATCTACTAATGTAACGACTAATTCAGTTTAAGAAATATGGATTTTTAGCAGAAATCGTTGTTCTTCTCAATTGCAGATCTGGAACTTTAAAAAATTTTAAAATTTGGAACGAAACAAAAAAAAGTCTCATCTTTGAAATCAAAGGCTGTAGGTATAAACCCCCAATTTTAAGATCTAGAAATATTGGATGTGAGAACAAGAAAAAAATCATATCTGAGATTGCATGAAATTGAATAAAATTACCCAAAATAAAGTGTCAGAGTACTTCAAATACGAAGAAAGATGCCGGCGTCAACATCGGTAGTAACCAGATAACCATAGTTGACGATTCCAGTAGGCGGTGATTGTTCATCGACTAAGGGACGAAGGAGGAGGTTTCTAGAGAGATGTAGAGAGTCGTAGGCAGCGGCGGATAGGGATAGGTATGGGAATGAAAGATTATAAACGTAAGGTTGGGCCCAAATTATTTCTTTCTTATTTAACATTTCAACTGGGCCGATTCGACACACTGGGCCATGATATGTAGACTTAAAAAAATACTCTCTCCGTACTAAAAGTTTCTTCTCAGTTTGACTTTTCCCCATTTTTTATTTGTGGCTGTGACTTCAAATCTTACCCTCCTTAAAAAACAAATTTGAAATTTTTTGTGTGCAATCATTCAAAATATAGAGTTAGAAGATAATTGGTGTAAATACATGATGGTATTAATGTCATTTGTTATCTTTTTTTTCTAATGGTAAGGTAGTTTTAGGACGGAGAAGAGTGAAAGTTGGAAGAATGTTTTAGAACGGAGGGAGTATTAAATTATTCTTTTGGTTTCATTTCTTTTAAAAAATCATGATATACTTTTTTTTTACAGATATAGGAGGAATTGGAAGTTTAATTGATCCATGTTACAAGTGCAACAGTAATGAAGATTCACTTGATATGGAAATGTGTTGGAAATGCTTTAGTGTCTCTGGTCATATGCGCTGCTTACAAATTGGCTTTGATGATTTTGGTCCCTATTTTATTTGTGATCATTGTTCTATTTTACCACCTCCATTGCCGACTCCATTGCACTGCACTCCTCCGCCAATATTACCTAATCTGCAACCTATTTCACCATCTGGGCAAGGAATGGAATTAACACCTACACTCGAACCGTTGAGAAGATCCAAAAGGCTTAAAATAGCCAACATGAAATTTTTCAACGATGACTATCTTCTTTTTTATTAACCTAAAACATGTATTGGTGTGACGACTATTTGTTTGCTATATGTTTTGGTTTGAAACTTAGTGTCACTGTTAGTTTTTTTTTTGTAACGATATTTATGTAGTGTATAAGGAATGTTTAATGTCCTAAATATTGCAAAACGGTAATCATTTTGTTAGACATCAATGGTTGTTTTAATTGCCAAGATCAACCATTATGTTTTTTATTACTTATTTATATTTCGTTAGGCATTGGTATTATTGTATTATATTATCTAAGCATTGTTTACCGATTATTAAAAATTAATGAGATGTTAAGCATTAATGTTAGTTAAGTAAATATAAACTAATGTTAGTTAAGTAAAGATTTTGATTGGTAGTGAAGATCCTACGACATCAAATAAAACAATTTTCCAAAACTTATAGTTGTATTCTTCCCTTTACTGCATTAATTGTAAAATGCATCCTCTTAGATGTATACTATGTATCTTTGCTAAAACCAAAATGTTTCTCTTAATTATATCAATGTTTCCCCTAATTATATAATTAATATTAGACCGTGCAACGCACGGGTTCGAGTCTAGTGAGATCAAATGTGGGATAAAATAAATTGGGGAAGTTATTAATTTATAGAGTTGAAATTAGAAAAAAAATTATTTTCAAACGCGGTGCGGCAAACACCTACAATGGGCGCTGTCACTCCTTTTCAAAGTTAATCTACACTATTAAAATTTTATTCAAAATGTTAACACTAATAAAGAAATGTTTTCCCAAACTTTTTTATTTTCTTTTTTGGGATGTCTCAAATTAATTTTCTTTTTTATGGAAAGCTTTGAGTATTAATTTTCTTTTTTGAGTATTAATGTTTTCCCAAACCACACGATTTTATATTTCTTTAAATTCCGCACAAAGAGTTAAACTATGAGTATTAATTTGAGAAAGAGGGGGTATTAAATTTCTAAATGTACTGACATTAGTTTTTTATGACATCAATTGTAAAAATTAAACGTTAAGGTACTTTTAGTTAAACGCCTTAAAATACATAGTGAGTATTTCTATGTGCTTATAAGCTGATATATAAGTCAAAAAATAAATAGGGAGCTTACTTATTTTTTAAGTCAGTGTTTTCATTTGTTTTAACCAAATTACTTACGAAACTATCTCTAACGTATTATGAACATCTCCAAATGACTTATATACGTAGTATTATTTAAGTCATTATATCTATATGAAATAATTCTTAACTGATAATCAACTTATAAATTAAAAACTTTTTTATAAATAATATGTCAATAAACACTAGAACAGAAAAAAATCCATATAATGATAAATTAACATGGGTATTATAAATTTGTTCTTTACAGGTTGGCAGGCATTTTGACGTCTTCGTAGGTTTGACTTTTGAGTTTAGACCCCTTCTATCATTGGTTTAAGGAAAGGACTATCATTGGTTTAAGGGAATGTGAAGGAGAAAATGTCAAGTTCATTGATCCTAAAATCGAATCCTTACAGCGTGAGTATGAGAGTTATATTTTTTGTAATAGTTCTTGGTGCACATCGGACACTGGACAATCTTTTTAAAGATGAGATTGAGATTATACTGTGATTTACATCACTCACAATCTTGTCGGGCCGTGGTGTGTGGTGCTCGGGGTGGCCTTCCACCTTTTTTCAAAGAAAGGAAAAGAGAAAAAGAGTGACCACACTTAAAAAAAAAAGGAGAGCTTTTGTACACTTTCCAATAGTTACACTAAGACAAGAAATATTAGACATTTGTATACTTTTGATTTTGGTTTGAAAATATGCTTCCATTGTCCCAAATAAATTAAGCATTTTTTTCACGTCTCAAAATAAAGAATGAAATTTGTAACTCACATGTTTTTCACCTTCTTCTACACAAATTTTTATTATATACAATTTTTTTCAACAATTTTTAAAATTACGTAAAGTTAACATACATAATTTATTCGAGAATGGAGGGAATATCTGTGTGACGACAATGAGTTTTCAATCACCCATCACATTCATGCCAAAAACACAGATTAAAGTGCAGAGATTCAACATCCATAGAAGGTAAAGAACATTTACAACACCAAAGTGCAGAGATGAAAAATGAAGAGCACAAACGTCGTTAAAAACTATAAAAACTATATGATCCGTATTACTCCGCACTATATTAGGATTATGGAGTGGATTTAGTGAATTTTATAGGGATAAGATTAAACATGTCTTTTTTTTATATTCGGTCAAAAAGTCAATATTAAACTGGGGTGAAGTTAGTGTTTAACCGGGTGTGGATATCAAATTATCAATACCCATTTTATTTTTATGTATTGCTTTTCAGGCACAGCATCCTCATGTAACTATGCAGTAAGAATAAACTATAAAGTCCCCAAATGGTTTTCAAAAAAAAAAGTCCATAAATGGGGAGCTTTAAAGAATAAATTATCATGGGTAGTCAAATCCCATCCTAACTCCTAAGGAGCCAAGACACAAAACCATGTGTTAGGCACACTGAATCAAATGGAATATAAATCAAACAAGTAGGTGTATGCATTATAGCAGCAAAAAAAGGGAATAGCATTTTCATATATTACAACTGAAGTGCAAAAGCTGGGGAAGAGATGACAAGGCAAACAGTAATGTGCATCTCAAGATCATTTTATGTCACACTCAAGTTTTAATCACATCCTAACATTCATATAGTTCACCGTTGAAAGAACAGTAGAGGCACGTGTCTACTCACCATAGTTTATGAGAGCCTCCTCCAGAGGATGGCCCATTTAGTTGATCAAGCACAACATTGAAATCAACAGCTTGGCCACTCCCCTCGAGCCTCTGGATCGCGTTAATGACTTCATCGGCCATATAACCCATGCTCACCACTTTCTCGACCAACTCCTTGTGAAGAAAGTTGTGCGTCATTTGTCGTGGGTGACGAACCATCACATTCGCGTTGCCAGATGGTAGTTGTGGAGGAAGATAGCTGCCTTGTTGGAAGGCAGGCGGTGATTGTTGGGGCGGACGATGTCCCCTTTCTTCTCCTTCACCACCACCTTCGTACATGACATGAGAAATTCCATACCCCTCCCCTGGACCACCGAATGCAGGCTTGAGATGTTGGTTAGCTGGAGCCTGCAACTGCTGACCTGGTCTACTACCATATAGCATTCCCTCGGGATGGTTATGGGATGTTTGGGGACTTCCAGAGAAGGGAATGTTATAAGGGACCATCTCAGGGGAAGGAGTTGGTTGACTGGGTGGATACGGAATATAAGCATCAGAAACTTGATGAGGTTGTTGAATATGTTTCTGATGTGGCAACAACTGCTGCTGATATGGAGGTGCTGATTGAGCACGTGAAGTCTGATTCGATTGGGTTAGTAGAGAAGGGTGAGGTGGCATGATAGTTTGTTTCTGAGAATGAGAGTCGGTCGTGGGCATGTATTGACCTTGAGCCAGTTGAAGGAGCTGTTGATTAGGAGGGGAAGGTGGGGTAAGATAGTATCCTTGTGAATGTGGGGAAATGGCTTGGGGTGAAACGGGGGGTGGGATGTGTTGGATTTGCGTTATTGGTGCTTGATGTTGGTGTGGAGATGCAAGTAAAAGTTGTTGCCCGTTGAAATCAAGAGAGTTGTTATCGCTCTGCTTGGCATCACAAGAAGAATGTTGGCGAGGTGTTCTTTCTTCATGTTGCTGAGAACTGCTTTTAGTAACTGTAGCTGATTCTTTCCGTGCAAACTGAAGATTTGCCAGCTCGTCTTGAGATTCTGCAAGTTCTTGCTTTTCTATCAGAATCTCTACAGATCTGTGAACCTGCAAGCAAAGAAAAACAAGTCAATTATTAATAAAGTTTTGTGCAACTATTCACTTATTGTGTTCCGAACTACTTAGAATGTGCATTGGTGGGATTGGGAGTCATTTAGCAACCCTTTGTAATTATCTTCTCGCTCTCCAAACTATTTCAACTAATATTTTTTCATCAAAGGACTACTACTAGTAACTTATTTGATTGGGTTTTCAGATGTTTTATATCAAGTCATATCTCTAATAAAAAGGGCACAACCCAGATCCAAATTGCATGTCCAAAAGAAAATAAGACCGCGAAGATTTTTTAAGCAAAAACAACGGATCAGCAATCTTCCTTGGTTAAGAATAAAAATAACAGTCAATTACAAAATACCCTCAAACAACCAAACTTAATCCAGTTATACATTTCTAAAAGGCACTTGCTAACTATCTGAAACTCCACACAAGAACTAGCTTTTGGAACTCAATTTTTCCTGCAATGCTCAGAATCGGTTATTTTTACGACTCATTACACATACAATGAGGTAAAGATGAAAAAAAAAGGAGGAAATTTCAAACCAAAGTCATTCCTCTTGTGATGAATATTGACTCATTAATTATACTCCGTATTATTTTATCTATATTAAGAGTCTAAGAGACAATATTTATATAAGAAATACTGGCACATACACAAGAATATGACTTGCCTCATGGAGATGCTTCTCGAAAGATTTGAGTTTGGAATTTGCATCTTCATGATCATGAACCAAATCAGAATGAATTTCTGTGATGGATTTCTCAAGATTGTAGCAATACAATTCCAATTGAGAAAGACGTGAACTAATTCCCTCAAGGAACCTCATCAGATTGTCTGTGTGCTTCTTCACACTCATCTCAACAGCATCAATAGCATCTTGACTCAATGAACCCTGTGGTGGGTGGTAAGCTAGTGTTGGCAGCATAGACGATCTTGTCATTTTGTTTTTGGGGAACTCCTGCTCAAAAGAAATGTCAAAGAAAAATTTAAAAGATTTTTTTTAGAGAAATTTAAAAGATTTTGGTAGCCGGGATTTCTGTCATTAACCCTCAAAAATCCTTAACAATGGAGTAAAAATTATAAAAGCAAAATCAATGTTACACATCCAATATCCTTTACTCAGTGTTTCTAGTGTCTAGATGATAAATAAAACTCATTATGATAGTTTGTACAATACTACAATTGTATGATACGCGTATAATATGCTCTCATTGTCCCTCAGAAAAGTTCAGTGTTTCACTTTGCGGTGCTTTAGGCTGGATAAATGTGTTGACTTGTTTGAATTGTTCCTCACTTCCTCTAATAAAAGGTTTTGAGAGGGTAGGCCATAAAAGGTGGGTGAGTTATAAAATGGAGGTCAGGTATATATGGGGAAATGTGGGAATATATGGAAAACTGGGGTGAGGGTATTTTGGACTTATGCTAGCAATGTCCGTGCTCGATCACAAAGTGACTACATCAATTCCAAAAAGAACGCATCAGAGATGATTCTCATTGTTCATTTTATGAGATTACTTTGGACAACATGGCCAGAATATCAAGAAACTAAAGTGACGATGGTAGGTTGGATTCCAATTGGATATTTGCTAGGAGAGACAGAGAAGTTTAACTGGATAATCCCATTTGCATTCTAATCATTTTGCATTATATTTTTTCTTGTCATGTTCATTTTAGGTTTCACCAACACTGCATTTTGTAGAGCATACGTAAGGCCAACCAACATTTTCCTCCTTTCAACCCATTATGTTCCTCTTATTGATACAAGAAGATACAACGCAGCTCCCTTTGTAGTGCAAAACCATTCACCCATGGTCCTTTTGACTCACCATATCCCTAAACTTTGTCAACACCAAATGCCCCTCTGACTTTACTAAATATACCCGTTAAAATCTAAATTGAGAGGCATTTGTCTCCCATTCCCTCTCTATCTCTCCCAATATTATCTTCTCACTATTCTTTTAAGAAAATCATTATGTGATTTATATTGTCCCTGTCCTCTAAATAATATATTACTCAGTAATATTCAACCACAAAGTTTTCACTTTCTTGATTCATGTACCTAGTAGAAATGCCACATAAATTGGGGATGGAGGGAAAATTTGGAAGCAAATTCAAAACATTCTGCATTGGTTCATGAAAACAAACTTAAAGATGCCAATGCTAATTCTTAGGTTTAAGTGTTTAACGATGTTGATGTTTTTCTATGAAAAAAGAAAATCCATGTTGCATCGCAATAGAAGAAGTTATGAACACACGGCTAAAAAAGGAATCCTGCACGTGCTTTCTCTTCTGACCAAATGTATATACTTGCTGAAATTTAGTTGTAATTTTCTCAATCAATCTTTCTGGCTGTGAGAGGCAAACATATCATGAAACTACTTCATCCTCTTTCTTTTGCCCTAAAACCAACAAATGCATCCTAAATTAAAGTACTAGTAGTAACCAACAGCTCACAAAATGCAAAACTTCCAGCCAAAACCAGCAGATAACTCAAACTTACGCAGCTATTCAATTATTCATGTAAGCATATCATTAAAACGAAACCTTAAAGATACACTACGATTCAAATTAACGAGATAGCTGATGGGAAGAAGATCACCTTCTCGGAATTGGAACCAATTGCTGGATCAGAGTGGCTCCTGGTAGAGCGCTCCCGATTGGCGTAGTCGCAAAGGACATCTCCGGAAGCGAAATCAAAACCCTTGGAGACAGAAGCCGTAGCCAGACCCGCCGATCCAGTTTCCATTGAGTATTTTTCCGGGATTGGGTCCAGGAGTTTTGCTTTGTCTGGAGAGATTGAAGCCGGAGCAGAAGCGAGTGTACGCTGAGGGATGTATTCAGTCTTTCTTGCTTCCGAATAATTTAACTCCCAATTGTCAATTAAGCAAAATATGTTTAAAACTTTTTAAAATTTTGTTTTGGGAATTGAGTTTGTTGCATTGATACACTTTGTAATTTGATAACGGAAATGCTATATGAACACCACCAAATAAACCCCACTTTAACCCCATATATATGCCCCCCCTTTTTTCCTTTTTAATTTTTTAATAATTGACCACTTTCTCTCTCTTCTTCAACTATTGCAGTCCCTCCACCTTCTTCCTCATCATCTTCTTCATCCCTTCTTCTTCGTACTCTTTTTATTTTTTTTCCTTTAATTTTAGTTTCAAATTTCATGCTCCAATTTTAATTGTTTTTCAATTATGTAATGCCAATTATGTATCATTTTGATTTTTGGAAATGTAAGACGTTTATTTTTGAGAAAGTAAGATGTTTATTTTTGGAATTATTCATTTTGGAACGTAAGATTTTCTTAATTTGTAAAGTTAAAAAAATTTAGTAAATATCCGAACATGAACAATAAAGATTGTTTTGTTTTCTACTTTGCCACTGACTTGTTGCAAATTGACACCAAAATTCCTCCATGTGTTCATAAGTACATTCCGGTATGAATGGCAAGTACTCCACAAAGGCAAGAACCATAACGGCACAAGCATACTTATATCGGCCNTTTGGAAATGTAAGACGTTTATTTTTGAGAAAGTAAGATGTTTATTTTTGGAATTATTCATTTTGGAACGTAAGATTTTCTTAATTTGTAAAGTTAAAAAAATTTAGTAAATATCCGAACATGAACAATAAAGATTGTTTTGTTTTCTACTTTGCCACTGACTTGTTGCAAATTGACACCAAAATTCCTCCATGTGTTCATAAGTACATTCCGGTATGAATGGCAAGTACTCCACAAAGGCAAGAACCATAACGGCACAAGCATACTTATATCGGCCCCGTTTGGCATCAGCGTCAGAGATTAACGTTAGCGTTTTGAAAACGCTATCCGACGGTAGCCTTTAGCGTTAGCGTTTTCAAATTTAATCTGCACCATTAAAATTTTATCTAAAACACTAACATTAATCGAAAATGCTCTTACCAAACAAAGCCTTCATTTTTAAAATATAAACTACAAATAAAAAATTTGGACAAAAAATTATATTCCATCTGTAACCGCAGTTATACAAAAATATTTTGATGGTTTACACCGACACAAATGTTGGTACGTTAACAAAAATTTACACGGACACAAATTTAAAGTATTGATGCATTAACAAAAATTAGTTTTATACCAATACAAAATGTCAGTGCAAACTTGCTGTGTACGAATGAGGTGCAAGAGCTTGAGGTACAAATAGCTTTAAAATTTACATACTAAGAAACAAATTTCACAAACATTAAATCAAATAAAAAATAACCTTGATTGGCTGACTTACAAGGAAGATAAACACAATCACAATTAATAATTGAAGTAAAGAACAATTAAAGTTAAAGGATTGAAATTTGAAAATAAAACAAAAAATAAATAAAAGGAGAAGAAGAGATAGGGACAAATAAGATGGAAGGAGAAAGAACTTGGGGTCAAGGGATATTAAAGAGGAGAGAGAATGAAGTCAATTATTTTAAAAAATAGAAAATAAAAACTTTTGTATAGATGGGGTTAAAGTGGGGTTAAATGGTGGTGTGCCTATAGCATTCCCCATTTGATAAATGTGTATTGTCATCCTTCAATTTTCTTTTCAAATGGACCTAGTTCTAAAACAATAGGCATTGGGCATGTTTGATTTTTAGCATTTAGGATGGCTTTTGACTCATTTGACCAATTTTAGCAGATTTGATTGGTCAAACAGCCAAAAACGGTGTTTGGTAGTTGGGTGCAAGGTTGGTTGTTTGAGTTCGAAAAGCCAAATTTTAAAAAGCTACGGAGAGTAGCATTTCGCTTTGTTGGTTGGAAAATATGTTTTAATATATTATTTGGTATTGTATGTAATTTTTCTGAATAGATAAAAAAATATTTATTTATTGCATAATTAAATAAAAAATTGATAAATAAAAAAAATAAATATATAAATAAAAAATTGATAAATAAATAAAAAAATAAATCAATTAATAACTAAATAAATAAGTAAATAATATATCAATAAATAAATAGTGAATAAATAAATAGTCCTTCCCCGTGCAAAATTCATGAATCGATTTGGGAGAAAAATACTTCTTTCTGAATTTTTTTGAGATTTTGGTGTAGAAATAAACAAATTATATATTTAAGAACTACATCAAAAGTTTTTTAAAACAAAATATGATACTCCGTATCATTATATTATGTTATCAATTGATCGATAAAAACACATAAATAAATAAAATCATAATGACTTTAGAACAATATTTAGCTAAAAATTTTATTTGAGGAAAGAAAGAAAGAATATACGGAATATATTGCAAAACATGTTATACCATATAATTATATAGGTAAAATTTTTTATTGAATTCAATTTAATTTATAAAAGCTATTTTAATAAAGCTAATTTTGCCAAATAATTTTTATCAACAGCTAATATAATCGATTGGTCAAAGCAGCCAACTCAACCAACCGTTCAAACCAGTCAATACGAACAGCTATCAGCCAACAACCAACAACTAATTTCCGCCAATATTCTACGTTAAATATATGATTTGTGCTAGAAAATTGTTATTGTTACGTTTAATTAAAAAAATCATTCGTAAATCAAACATGTTCGTTACATGTATTGTTTAGCTACATAGTTTTACGTGGTGAACGAGACATTTGTGTCTAATTTTATACCAGACGAGGAATGGTGTAAGTTTTGAATGCAAATGAAGTACACATATTTACCCATGAGATACTAGTGTAATTTTCTCGTATACGATTGTACTATTACTCTTTTTATTTTTTGCTAATTTTTATTTATTTTTAATAAAATTTACTCATTTTCTTCTCATTGACTTTCCAATATCATTAAATATATATTTCCATGTACATTTTGACTATTTTTAATTTTCTCTCTAACTTTTGCACCTTTTATGTTAAAGAAAATGATCTCTCACGCTATCCTTGTTGTGCATTACTTTTCTAGTCTAAAATTAAATTCATACCTATGTAATGCACACTTCAATATTTTTGTTTAAAATTTGAGATGACGTAAGTAACATTATAGGTCAATAGTCCAAAAAGAATCATTAAAAGCTTTGATCTATTTTCATAAATATCAATGATCAAAGAATGATATATTACGATATTTTGGTACGAAGAAGACGAGTAAGGAGCTTTTTAAACTAAAAAAAGTTTAAAGATTGATATCATACACATAATATTCATTTTAAGGATTCAATATTCAATATTCATAGTGTCAATAGTGCTCTTAAACTATTTTTAGTTTAATGACAAATATTCAATGTCTTCAATTATAATCAAACTATTTTTAGTCTAAGGCTAATTTTTAGTCAACATCATTCACTCCCAATCTTTATTGTCTCAATCCTTTTGCTCTTCCCTATTCGAAGCGTAAGATATTAGATATTTACAACAACAACAACAACCCAGTTAAATCCCACAAAAGTAAGGTCTGGGGAGGGTGTGTGTACGCAGACCTTGCCTTACTCGAAAGTAGAGAGGCTGTTTCCAAAGAGACCCCCGGCTCAACGTCGAAAGTTGCATTGTTTAACTAACTGCTACTTCATTAATTAAAGAAGCACAGACAGTTTAGAGATCCATTTTGATTTATTCCATCACATCCCAAAGCCAAAAATGCTGAAATTTTGGCTCCATCCGAGATGATGAAATTTTGGCTCCATCCGAGATATTAGATATTTATACATCTGAATTAAGTTATTTGTACACTAAAAATTGTACTTATATTTGTATTCTAAAGGCATGCACTAATATTTAGTGTTTGTGTGATATTAATGTGATAGTTTATAGTTTATACTGACATCAAATGCCGATAATTTTTTTTTAAAATTGAACTACTATTTTATATCAGTATGAACCATCAAAATATCCATGTACTCCCTCCGTCCGGAAATATTCTTCCCATTTTCCTTTTTGGTCCGTCCGGAAATAATCTTCCCATTTCTTTTTTTAGTATGCTTTTTAAGGCTAAATATCAATAATACCCTTCTATTTTATCACAAATCTACTTTTTTAATAATAAAAGGAGATTTAAAAGTTTATAGTATGTGCATTTTTTAAAATTTTGCATTTTTTTTACTATTCTTTAATAAGCGTGCTAAGTCAACACGGGAAGAACATTTCCAGACGGATGGAGTATCAGTAATCACTTTGGAATACACCTACCACAACATCGTTGTTGTCTTGTTATGCATTTTTGTCTTGCATAGCTGCAAGCCTGGTAAGAAAACAAACAGAAAATGGCATCCGTCTCCTTGTTGGCTCCCATCTCCAAACCCTACAGCTCCATCAAAAATCTGAAAACTCCTGCCCCAGTCAACCTCCGATTCCACCAATGGACGCCATCGCTTTTATTCAACAGCCCTACTTCCGCCCTCTCCCTCAAGCCTCATTCCCTCCGATCCACCAAACCCCGATCCAGAACCACCACAATCACCTCCCTCTTCACCGGCATAGTCGAAGAGATCGGCGAAGTCCGGCAAATCGGCCGCGCAGATCCGGATAGTTTTACCCTGAAGATCGGCGCGAAAACCGTCCTCGAAGGCGTCCGCCTCGGGGACAGCATCGCGGTCAACGGCACATGTCTCACCGTCACGGAATTCGACACTGGATCGTCCGGATTCTCGGCCGGCGTGGCTCCGGAGACCCTGCGGAAGACCTCCCTGGGAGAGCTGGAACGCGGATCTCGAGTCAATTTGGAGAGGGCTTTGACGCCGAGCACTAGGATGGGAGGTCACTTCGTGCAGGGACATGTAGACGGGACTGGAGAAATCGTAGGGTTCGAATCTGAAGGGGACTCTCTGTGGGTGAGAGTGAAGACGACGAAGGAGCTTCTGAGGTACATTGTCCCCAAAGGGTTCATTGCCGTGGATGGGGTTAGCTTGACGGTGGTAGAGGTGTTTGAAGCCGAGGAGTGCTTCAACTTCATGCTCGTGGATTACACGCAGAAGAATATTGTGCTTCCATCAAAGAAAATCGGGGAGAAGGTGAATCTGGAGGTGGATATACTTGGGAAGTATGTACAAAGGTTGCTCAACACTGGGTTTATAGATTCCATTAAATCTCCTGCCTCTCAGCTTCATCCATAAGGTACTTTCTTCTGCTGAGTTATTACAGCTATAATGGGTAAACTAGTAATATTAGGAGAAGAATGAATTCATCCAAGCATGTTTGTCAAGATGCTAAATTATGTGAATTGAGCATGACCCTTCCTCTTGAAATTGTTTCTTTTTTCCTGGTATTTTCAATTTATTCAGGTGGGATCTTTAGCATTGAAGTATTGATATTCATTGGCGGAGATTGTGATAATGGGTCCTTTGCCAGTGGAACTAAACAGAGTTGTTGATATAGCTTCGGATAAACAATGGATTAAAGTGACTAAATTAACATGACACATTAAACTCCGGTTGCTTTTTTTATTATATAGTGAATGTAGTAGTGTACAAGGGAAAACGACCTCTATATTCTGTTTTTAAACAGAAGTTAGGTTGTGTTCATCTTGATGAATAAAATTGAAGAGAGGAATAATTGTCTCTCTAGTTTATTTTTGTTATGAAGATAACAGAATCTTTTTTGCAGTAGAAGAAAGAAAGCTTGTGACTGGTAAGACCCCCCTCTCACATTGGCCTTGCAAGAGGATGTGGATACGACTAGCACTTGATGTTTGATGTTTTGAACTACTCAGAAGAAGCTATAGATGTTTTTGTCCATGGCCATTAGACTAGCTCTGTTACTTGATACATTTACTTTATGCATGCCACGTACCAGAATGCCCAGATGTGAACAAAGTGAGTTTTGGGAGTCTACTTTTGGATTCTAATAGAACCTTTCAATCTTCGGCCCCCTTTGTTGTCCGCATGATACTGGGTTAGCCGAGGTGATAGCGGTTCGGGAAGCTCTTTCTCTTGGCTCAAGACAAGAGATGTTAGAGACGTGATTCCAAGTGGTGAAGTGGTGAAGAGTATTTAAGTCGGAGTATTTGAGTCGGGCTTGTTGAAGATTGTGCTGGCATTATGGCTTCCTTTGATTGTTGCACTTTGTCTTTCGTGCTTAAATTCTTTGCTTCATATTCGCTTTGGTACTAAAAAATGTACTTCGTATTTCGTATATTTGTGAGTTGTGTTTTCATCCACACGTCTGAGATGCACTTCGGTTCTTGTCTGTTCCGAAATGGATTGCATCTACTTTTAACATCACCCTTATCGTATATTTGTAGTGTTTGTGAGAAAAAGACGGTGTCAAAAGTGGTGTACAAATAGTATTTTTCTAAATACTCCACCCATCTTGCTGGATTCTTTACACTCAGCCATTTTTATCGTCTCGTTAGATTCTTACACTACCAAATTTAGAATTAATAAAGTTTTAAAATTTCCATTTTGTACACCTTCATGTCATCTCAAATATCGGACATCAAGTTACAAATTTCACCCGTTATATTTTAATAATTGTACTAACATGTACAAATAATGAGAATAAACAAGATTCTTATACTCCCTACTTGCTTTAAACTTTGTTAATTTTTGTCAAGAGGGAGAAATCAACTTATCTTTACGGAAGTTGTTCTGGGACTCGAGGGTTGCACCAAGGAGTCTCTATCATTCTAAAGTCCAAACTAAAATAGCTTGTGCTTCCTTCATTGAATCAGTATAAGATTTTCTTTGAATGAATGTAACTTAGAGTTCCTTTGCCCAGATTATCCAACAAACAGTACTACATATTCCAGCTTTTTCAATGTAACTTTTTGAGCAGAAGGTAAATAAGAAAACATATATACGTAGTACTACATTACAGAATACTGGGAGAAATCGAAGATGAATTTGATGCAAAATACTAAAATCAATAAGGTTCCGTTGACAATGGCTAAATACCAACTTCACATTTTCCTGCCCTCTCAACTAACATCGAGAAGATGTCACCAAAATGGTCAATTCAAGAAGGCATTGAAGGGTGCAATGACGGTGTTGTCCTTCTCCCATAGCCAACACCAGCTCTAAGAATACCGCCATAGCACCATGCACTCGCCAAGCTTCACAAAATGCCAGTTTTGTAAATCAGTGGCACATCAAACTTCCCCCACTAAATTTATTTCTATTAAGTTTTTGACAAAATAGATACAGCAATACATCAAAGGTCTTTCGATCAACAAGTTTCAACAATACCTGAAGTTCATGGGATAAAAACATGATTTAAAGGTAACTTGAGGTCAACTGAACCTCTATCTTCTTCATATTCCATTCATCTATTGTCCTGGAGTGCTGCAAGAAAAAAAAAGCATCAGTATGAATGAATCTCAATGATAGATACCATACTAATTTAGAAGTAAATTATATGCAATATTTTAGCTCTACCTTCTTGAGGAGGGTTTTCAGGAAAAGCAGGCTGCACTCCTGTAGCTAACCAATGAGATATTAATGCAGTATATGATGGAACTTTCGGCAAAGGATCTTCAACCACATAAAATACAAACATGCATATATGCATTTAGCTATCCTGTGAACAATCCGCTGAATGGTTGGTCACAGGAAAAGGGGCATTGAACAGATTTTTCCTACATCCTTGAAATATAAATTCTTCTCTTCAATGTAGAACAAATCCTTATGCCCTGCAGCTCTCTTGAATTGCAAATGATCTCCAGATGCAAATCTGTGATGCCAAACTAGTGTCAAGCAATGCATCAATCCCAGCACAGAGACTTCCTTAATCTCATACTGAATATGGAGCAATTTTCACTACCAGGCTCTTAGAGGGCAGTGCAGTTAAGCATCTTACACAATTTTAGAACAAATAGTTCTATGAATTCTGTTGCTGTAGTTCATTAGTAGCCCATTTTTCCAACTTGACATTATTATGCTCTTTGCAAAAATGGAGAACTCTCTCTAACATCTTTGGAGTGGGAGAAAAAGGCAACTCCTTGATGAAACCATCAAGTTCATTGAAGGCTTTATGCCGACCAAACAGCTCAATCATGGATTCATAATGCTCCAACGTAGGGATAATGCTATATTGATCATTCATTAAATCAAAATACTGCCTACCTGCATGTACACAACCCTCACGAATGCACACAAGAAATATAGCTTGGAATGATAT
Source organism: Cuscuta campestris (assembly GCA_900332095.2). Classification (NCBI taxonomy): domain Eukaryota; kingdom Viridiplantae; phylum Streptophyta; class Magnoliopsida; order Solanales; family Convolvulaceae; genus Cuscuta; species Cuscuta campestris. Next base: position 1,252,491 of record OOIL02005040.1, on the reverse strand, counting down.
AGAGTCTGGTTTAATTCCCTTTTCCTTCATTAATTCAAACAATTCAAACACATAATCACTCCTCTTATTATGATAACATCCCAGCAGCAAAGAGTTCCATAGAACCAAATCTTTTTGTGGTGTTTCAAGAAAAACATCTAGAGCATAATCAAGGCATCGACATTTGGAGTACAAGTTAACCAAAGCTCCACTGATCACAGTATCCTTCTCATAACCATTTCTAATGATAAATCCATGGATTTCTTTGCCTGATTTAAGAGCATAAGTATTTGCACAAGAATCCAAGAGTGTTCCAAAAGTATATTTACTGAGTATCGTCCCACCGAGCATGTTTGAGAAACTAGTCAGTGTTGTTTCACCCATCCCGTGAGAATTATAACTAGTTAATAAAGTATTCCAAGATACTGTATCCCTCCGTTGACCCATTTCATGAAACCATGTTATAGCCCTCCTCAAGTTTCCACATTTCCCATACATGTCAAGAAGCGCATTTGCAACATGCAAATTGGAGTGGAAACCATGTCTGTACATGAATCCATGAACCTGTTTCCCCAATCCAACATCAGAAAGGGAAGCAGAAACATTAAGGATCAATCCAAGGGTAATGTCATCAATGTCACAGGTCTGTTTGAACATGAGAAAGATAAGTTGCAAAGCTTCATCCCATTCCCCACTGCGCACATAGCCTGCAAGCATTGCATTCCATGAGACCACATTGTGTTCTGGCATCTTGTTGAAGAGTTCCCGTGCCTCCCTTGTTCTCCCAATCATCGCATACCCTGACATTAATGTTGTCCAATGAATCAAATCTTTTGAACACAGCAGATCAAAAATCCTCTGAGCACTTACCATATCCCCACATTTCCTATACAAATCAATAAGAGAGCTAGCAACCACCTTATCCATCTCAACATTAATCTTGATAGAAAATCCATGAATTTGAAGCCCTTCATTGAGCCCACCAGTGGTCAAGCATGCAAGAAGAGCATTGGATACAGTAAATGTCAGAGGAGCCACGCTTTTCCTCACCAACTCTGCAAACATAAACAAAGCATCCTTTCCCGCACCAAAGTCAATGTACCTTCTAATTATCACATTCCACGAAATATTATTTGGGTTCTCAATTTCATCAAACATCCTCCTAGCATCAGTCATCTCTTTGCATTTCCCATACGCATCCACAAGTGAAGTTTCAAGAATTACATTCCCAGAGAAGCCAAACTTCACGAGCAGAGCATGGGCTCGTCTCAAAACCCATACATTCAAGAGAGAAGCACATGATGTAATAGCACTTGCGAATGTGATCTTAGTCGCACGAACCCCAGACAGACGCATGTGGAAAAACATTTCCAAAGCATTCTCAGCATGCCCATTTTGTGAATAAGCAGTAATCATTGCATTCCAGGACCCTCCATCTCGCTGGGGCATTTCATCGAACAACTGCTGGGCATCCCTTAGGCGGTTACATTTTCCATAAGCCTCAATAGCTCGGTTGAGCAGGAAAACCGGCGGGTCTGGGGAGAAGGTGACCAAGTGGGATTCCACTTTCCGAACCTCGACGATGGCTTTTTTTGAGGCACATATTCTGAAGAGATCAGAGTAGAGGGAGAAAGGGAAAGGGAAGGGGGCGGCAAAGAGGACTGAGACGGCCTTTGCAATGCTGCCGGAGTGGAGGTGGTTGGTGATAGCGGTGGTCAAAGCTTTAGCTTCGGCGTGTAGCGGCGGTTCAAGGCGATTAGTGGCGGCGACCTTGACGTTGACAAGACGGGTCAGGATCGAGGCCTTCTTTGCGCCCATCAAAATCAGCAACCCACCAAAATTTTTAACGGAGGGACACAGGGAGTATTTAAATCAGAGAAATTTTTTAAATTTTTTTATTTAAAAATTTTTAAATGAATTTTTAAAAATTGGTTAACCATTGATTTTTTTTTTCAATTTTAAATTTTTTTTCCTCTCTTGCATTTGTGTGATGGAGACAGAGGAGAGTACAAATGGAATGCAATATTTGGTGTATCCATAGCATTTTTGTTTAAATTAGGGGTGGGTGTGAAATCCGTTCTCGTTGAACCGTTCCAAAAAATCCCGAATCCGTTCCGTAATTGTACCGAATAATTGGGACACAATTTTTTTTATCCCGAACCCGTTCCGTCCCATTATCAAATGGGACATGAGCGGGACAACTTAAATTTATACCGATCCGTTCCGTTTGTCCCGTTTTATATATTCTATTACTCCGTAATATATAATTCTAGTTCTATACACTCATTCTTTAATTAATTAAGTTAACTTCAAGTTTCATCCCAAAATTTATTAAATTTATTTGGTCCAAACTCCAAAGTCCAGACTCCAGAGCCAAATTCCGTCCCACTATTAACCTAATTTACTTTTAGAAGTTTTAATACACAATATGTTTGCCACTGCCACTTGCTACACGGCCTACACCAATTCGTCGCTACAGCAGGCCAGCAGCAAAAGCATCCACCCCCTTTAAGGCTTTAATACACAATACAACAGCAAAAGCATCCGTCCCCTTTAATACATCAGGCCAGCAGCAAAAGCATCATACACAATACGTTTTAATACACAATACGTTTGCCACTACCAGTTGGGGTAAATTTCACCAATGGTACCTGAACTTTAGCTGGAATTTCGAAGTGGTACCTGAACTTCAAATCCTTTTCACAAAAATCCCTGAACTTACACAATCCTTTCACTAATGAGCCATTAGCCCGTTTCTAGGTTAACTTCCGGTCATTAGGGCCAAATTCGAATTTTATATATTTTAAAATTTTCAATTTGACCACATTTCTTCTTTTCTTTTCTTCCAGGCCCCGCCGCCGCCGCCCGCCGGTCAAAGTCGCCGGAAAATGAACTTTTTTCGATTCCGGCGGGACCAATGTCATTCTCTTCGTCTTGAGATGAGGATCAATAATATCCAAACCATTTTGTCTAATTTTGCCTGTAACTTCTCGAATCTGAATTTTTCTACTCGAAAAAACCCTAAAATCGAAATTGGGTCCAAAATGGGGGGTTTTGCAAATCGTCATCAAATCTTGCAATTGAAGGGTCCTTGGAGGTCGCCCGGATGCCACGACCGCATTGGAGTTGGTGCCCGCCGTCAATTTCGCCGGAGTTGGCCGGAAAACGCTCCGACCCGCCGGAAACCGCC
>OOIL02005040.1:1224417-1249279 GCA_900332095.2 Cuscuta campestris | reverse complement strand
AAAAAGTTCATTTTCCGGCGACTTTGACCGGCGGGCGGCGGCGGCGGGGCCTGGAAGAAAAGAAAAGAAGAAATGGGGTCAAATTGAAAATTTTAAAATATATAAAATTCGAATTTGGCCCTAATGACCGGAAGTTAACCTAGAAACGGGCTAATGGCTCATTAGTGAAAGGATTGTGTAAGTTCAGGGATTTTTGTGAAAGGATTTGAAGTTCAGGTACCACTTCGAAATTCCAGCTAAAGTTCAGGTACCATTGGTGAATTTTACCACTACCAGTTGCTATACTTGTGGATTGAGTACCCCCTTCTTATATTTAGGATTAGGACAAAGTAGGACGACTCGAATTCGTCCCGGTTTGTTCTGATCCCAAATTTTACGGGACAAACCGGGATAAGGTTGTAATCCAAACCATTCCGGACCGTTTATATATAACGAGACAAGACGTGGAACAACCTAAAATCTGGATCGTCCCGATCCGTGCCCACCCGTAGTTTAAATTATGGTTGAATAGAATTGACATACGAAGTAATTTTTTTTTACAAAACAAGAAGTGTAGAATATATTTTATTTTATCAAATAATCGATGAAGACATGCAAACAAACAAAATATATCTATAAACCGTAATACTAAACAGGTAAATCATTTTAAGACGGTGGGAGTATAAGTTAGTACTTGTATAAAACTAAAAAATACAATTCACATGTTTAAAACTAAATAAAAAGTTTTATAAAATAAGCATTCACATTACTATGTTATTTTAATAAATGAAAACAGATACGTATCAAAAGTCTCAAATAGTATAGGAGATAATTTAGGTAAGAAAGGAGTATCATTTTTTTAAAATTTCACATTTGATATCAATGATTATTGGACCAAGTGAAAAACGACTTAATAATTTTTTTCTTTTAAAGTCTTAGGTTCGAACCTCTTCGTATCACATATGTATAAAGCTCTCATTAACTGATTCGCCCACTAATGTTTTATAAAATAAGCATTCACATTACTATTTTATTTTAATGAATGAAAACAGATACGCATCAAAAGTCTCAAATAGAAAAGAAGATAATTTAGGTATGAAAAGAGTATCATTTTTTTAAATTTCACATTTGATATCAATGATTATTGGACCAAGTTAAAAGCGACCTAATTTTTTTTAAAAAAAGTCTCAGGTTCAAACCTTTTTCTATCACATGTGTAGAAAGCTCACCTTCACTGTTTCTCCCACTGATGTTAGGTGCATTATTTGAATTGGTGTAGATTAATTGAGACTCATAATTTGACTTAAAATTAATAACACACTTACATAACAATAAATATTAAATACTGGAGAAATAAATATTTGAATCTAGATAGAATTTGAGGTGAAAGAGAAATCTTTCACCTTTAGCCATTGGATCATCATAAGGTCATGGGATGATGATATTCGAAGCAAAAAAAGAAAAAAATGTTGCTGCCCAGGATCGAACTGGAGACCTTTAGTGTGTAAGACTAACGTGATAACCACTACACCACAGCAACTCCTTTGAGGCCAGATTTGCGTTGTGATTATTAATTGTGTGTATTATGCATCACTATTTCAATCATAAAAATAGCAAGCTTGACAGTACTCCGTTCATATATGGTTATAAATTTGAACTCCGGGAGAAACGGGTCAGGTGCGGGTACTATGGAGCCCTAATTGATTTGGGTTTGGATTTGGATCCAGGGGTCAGGGAGTCTTGCTTTCATCTTGCAAAAACCGCACCTTTTGGCAGGGAAGAAGAAATGGCTACGGGATTGGCTCGGAGCTGCGTCCAGTCCCTGCTGAAGGTGGTCAACTTGCTCTTAGGGGTGGCTGGGATCGCCATGATCATGTACTCCCTCTGGATGTTCCGAGTTTGGGAAAAGCATATGCCCGGACGGCGGCCCGGACCCTCTCCTCTTCCCTTCTTCCCACCCGAAGATGCCCCTATTCCTTGGTACATTTCCTCGTCTCCTCTTCATGTCCTTTCTTTGTATGTATAAATATTTCAGATTCAAATGAAACTTATTTGCTTTTTTTTTCCTCTCTTGATGTGTTTGTGAGGAAATGGCTCCTTTTTGTTTAAATGAGAAGTCTTTGCCTGAAAATTGGATGTCTGCAGTGTACCACTCATTGATTCATTTCTGGGAACTGAAATTGGATTGTGATTGAAGAAATGGGGAATCTTTATTTTTTGGGTCTAATTACTCAAATAGTTTGCTCAAGTTAATTTCTTGCTGAGTTTTCATGTTTGGAAGTTTTAAGTAGCTTGTTACTTCAAGAGATCTTTGTTACGTACTCTGCATATATTGTTGAACATATAGATATTTCAGTACGATTGATGTGTTTCGTATCTGTAGTTTATATTCTCAGTTACAAATATTGCTTGCTTTTGAAATGTTCATATTTTTATTTGATGTCATTTAATAATTTTTTTTTTTTTGCATTCAACACCAGGTTCATTTACACTATCCTTGGTCTGGGTATCACTCTGTGTTTCATCACCTGCTCCGGTCATATTGCTGCAGAAACTGTGAATGGCTGCTGTCTGTATATCGTATCCTCTGAAATATGATCTCATTGGAAAGACCCATGCATTTCTTATCTTGTTTGTTGTTCTTGAGACTCCAATATAAGTCTGTGTATATCCGGATATCTTTTTTGCTCACCGATTTGAGAAAAACAACTTTTGATTTCCTTAATTGTGGTAGTACATGGTGTTTGTCTTTCTACTTGTAGTGTTGGAAGCTGCTGTGACTGTAGATGTTTTCTTAAACAAAAACTGGGAAGAGGTATAATTTTGACACATTGTACATTGTAGTTCAGTTTGAAACCAGCATTGTGATGGATAGATAGCTTCACAAACCGTAGTTATTTTACCAAGTGTTTTCTATTTGCTGAGCAGGACTTTCCTGATGATTCAACTGGGAACTTTGATGTTATCAAAAAGTTCGTTAAAGAACACTTTGACTTGTGCAAATGGATTGGCTTGTCAGTGGTTGCTGTGCAGGTCCCTCTCTCCCTCCCTTCCTCACCCCAAAAAAAAGAAGTTTTTACAAATAAAAAACCCCCCTTTTCATAAAGAATGAACATTTCTCCCTCTCAACTTGTATTCTTAAGGAATGTGCCAGGGGCACCCCACTTTTTTCATTAGCATGAATTTCATAATCGCCTACCGGTTGTTTTTTTATTTTTGTTTATCCACATGAAGGCACTGAGCATTTTACTGTCAATGATTCTCAAAGCTTTGGGACCGCATCGCGAGACATACTATCACAGTGACGATGACTACATTCCTGATAGAGTTCCTTTGTTGAAAAACTATGTCCCTCAAACTTCATATGTTGTTGGCAACCCTGTACATGGACCCAATGGCGATACTTGGAATATCCGGAAATAATGGTTTCTACTCTGCCCTTCTGTTTCATGCCAATGAGCTTACCCGTTCGGTTGTCTACTTCTCTCTTATTTTGCCCATGCTTTGGTATTTTGTAGGCAAGCAGACGAGTGGAAAATGTTCTTTACATTACAGAATCTATGGAGGGGCAATTGAGTGAGTGCAGATGATTGAACATGGTGTGATCGGGCATTTGGCTCGCTTTCATTGGGTCGGGGTGTAGGATTGATTTATCTGATAATGTATATATGTATATATATTGTGTAACACTATGGTAATCTTGACTGCAAATTCAATCTTTGTTGTCATTATTCTTGATGGGGTTGCCCTTGCCCTTGTGCTTTTATTCTTAGTGCAACACAAGTTTGTGTTTAACACAGTACAGAGTACAACTAATACTGTAAATCTTTTTTCTTCAAAAAATAAGTTTTAGAATAAGTTCTCCCACATAAGGCATGTTTTTTTTAAAAAATTTTTTATACTCCGTAGTTTAATTATTCAAATTTCAGATTCTAATATGTAGTTACTTGGTTCCTGTATCTAGATCTTTGTTTTCTACACAAATTCTATGGTAGACTTAAATCTACTGTGGACCTACATATAAGGATAATAAGCAATTCCTTATTACCTTGATGAGTATTTAGTTTAATTAAAAAATAAAAAAGAAAAATTTTATGTGAGGTGTACAAAATGGTATGGACCCAAAGTATACTATAGAAGCACTCAGAATGTAATAAGAATGAGTAGCACCCTACTACTTGAATATCAAAAGGGTGATATGGGACCATATTTTTTTAGAAACTAAATCTAAAAGCAGATTGGATTATGTAACATAATGCCTTGAATTCAAATAATTAACTAGACATAAATTTTCATGATATTGAATTCTTTTACGGAGTAAATTTTTTTGATAATAATTAAATATATTAAGGAGAATTTACCTAAATAGTATTTCGTACTAAAACATAGTGATTTTTCCAATATAGTACCATATGTTTTTATTTCCCAGTGTAATACCACTGTTCATTGTCCGCTGGTCATTGTTTAAGTAAATGTCCACAGCCACTGAATATTGTTCAAACTAAATGTCCACCATTACTGGACATTGTTCCTGCCACTAGACATTATTCAAGTACTATTTAGAGAATTAAAAAGTTTAAGTACTACATTAGGAAATGACATATGTTTTAGTACTAGTGCAAATTTCACATATATTAACGCTCAAGAAGTCTATTGTCAAATGTTAATCCAAAATTGTTGCAACTTTAATATAAGAGATAAGTGCAATCTTATACAAGCTCAATGATGATAAAAAAACAAAGTGGTTTGCACCCTACCAGAAAATTTCATTTCAACATTTGGTATAAAATTGGTCATCTATGAATATCATGTCTACATTTGTAAAAATTCTCACGTGTAGAAAACTCTGTGCTACATATTTTTCTTCTGCGCCAAAAAATGTATATATATATATATATATATATATATATATATATGTTAGAGTTAATTGTATCCCACATCGGAAGTTGAATAGAAAAGTTATCGGTATATAAGGTCTTGAGTTGAACTAAGTAATCGATTGGATTCAATCTTTTAATGTGGTTCAACCCAAGTGTCTTATTGCCCAATCCAATTGTCCATACCCATCCTAAATTCTATCATGGTATCAGAGCCAGTTTTAACCCACCTCGTTTGTCAAGGTGTCCGTCTAGACATTCATTCCTAGCGGCCCGTTTGTCTTTAGCCCAGTTGTCCGTATGGAGTGTGTACCCAACGGCCTGTGGCCTGTTTAACACGATTGCTCGTCTGGAAGTTCATACCCAGCGACTCGTGGTCTTTAGGTGTTGGCGCTCAAAAAAAAAAAAAAAGTCAAGGGATTGGGAGTTCATTTACAAGTGGTCAACCGGTTAGATTCAAAATGGCCCGGTTGTCCACTTGAGGGGGAGTGTTAGAGTTAATTGTATCCCACATCGGAAGTTGAATAGAAAAGTTATCGGTATATAAGGTCTTGAGTTGAACTAAGTAATCGATTGGATTCAATCTTTTAATGTGGTTCAACCCAAGTGTCTTATTGCCCAATCCAATTGTCCATACCCATCCTAAATTCTATCAATATATATATATATATATATATATATATATATATATATATATATATATCTGTTCTTGTGGATCATTTATATAGTCTATGAAACTCTCTCTTTCAATTCAACCCCATCTCTGAGCTCCATTTCCCTCTGCACCAGATGCTCAACATCCCCAGAATGCCCTTCGCGTTCCTCTCCGTTCTGAAACAAGAGCTCAATCTCCTCCAGAGATTTCCCTCTGGTTTCCGGGACGAGTGCATATGTGAAGGCAACCGCGAATGCAGAGATTGCAGAGAAGACGAAGAAGGTCCCACCCACAGTGATTGCCCTTGAGACAGACAGGAAAGACATGGCCACCACCCCACTGCACACCCTATTGCCCACTGCTCCCATTGCGGAGGCCTGTGCCCTATACTTGAGGGGAAATATTTCTGATGTCAAAACCCAACAAACCGGGCCCAGCCCGATTGAGAAGAACGCGACGTTCCCACAAACCAAGAGTGTCGCGAGCACGATCCCAAGGGGCCCGTTCAGGAACGTGAGGGCGAAGCCCAGCCCAAAGAGGCAGAGTGTCATCCCCATTGTGCTTGCATAGAGCAGTGGCTTTCTCCCAACTTTGTCTATGAGGAATATGGCAATCAATATGAATGCTGTCTTTGTGATCCCCACCGCGACGGTTGCAGCTAGGAGTTTTGTCTCCCCTTCGATCCCCGCTGCTTTTAGGATCTCCGGGCTGTAATAAACCGTTGCATCAATACCTGTTAATGTAAAAAAGAATCAATCTTTGCGCGCAAGATTTGGTTTTTAAAACATTTTCTGGGCTTACAACCACAAACTTGAGCTTCTGGTTGAGTTGGTTCTTGAAAATAAATACCTGTGACTTGTTGGAAGCACTGGATTCCAAAACCGGTGATGAGCATCCGGGCAAGAGGAGGGGGAGGGTTCAAAAGCTCGCGCCACACTGATTTCTCATCATATTTATCAGCATTTGTGGTTCCAATCCCAGCAGCCAGCTGAATCTCTGCAAGTCTCTCTTCCACTTCTGCGTCATTGTCGTTTGTTTTCACAAGCACAGCCTTGGCTTCTTCCATCCTGTTCTGGACAACCAACCATCTTGGAGACTCTGGGATTACACAGAGGGCAAAGGCTATGAAAACTGAGGGGAGAATTCCCACGGCGAGCATTATGCGCCAGTTTATGTGTGGGGACAGCCCAGAAAACGCGTAGTTTGAGACATAACCAAGAAGGATTCCAAAGTTTATGAAGATCTCAGGGAAAGAAGTGAGTGAGCCTCTATCGACGGTTGGTGAGATCTCAGCTATATAGACAGGGGCAATCATGACACCGAATCCGATTCCAATCCCAGCAAGGAATCTCCCAATCATGAGCACTTTGTATGAAGGAGCAACAGCCATGATTGCTGCGCCGGCTTGGAAGATAATGGAGGCTAACCCCATTGTCCACTTTCTACCAACGGCGTCTGAGGTTCTTCCTCCAATTAAGCTACCCAAGAGTGACACAATGCTCAAAATGCCTACTAGAACTTCTTCTTGCACCTCTGTAATCTTTAGATCTTCTTGAATAAATATGATTGCTCCACTCATGACCCCCACATCTGCAGATCAAAACACACGCTATAGTAACTCTACTTGTCCAAAATGTGTTAACTCTCTTATCGAAGCAATTGTCAAAATGGAAACCAACATATGAAGCCTACATATATTCTATTCTTTGAGGACAAAACCCCAAGTCCTGCTTATATATCCAAGTCTTGCTTAAAGATGTTGTTGAGATTATTATTCTTTATTTTCATCTGTCCCAGATTCAGACATTCACAATTTCCAATAAAGGATTAACCAGAACAATGAGATCAGGCTTTTTGGTTGAGACAGATCAAAACCTTTAATATCAAGTATCTATGAGGTGATAGAATGGAACTATGGTAAAAATGATAAATTTACCATAACCAAGGAGGACATTGTTGAGGGAAGCAAAGACAGCACAAGCAAAGACATATTTCTTAGTGCTATTCCTCCTCTTCTCAAGCTGGTGATGGTGGTGAGAAGGATCATCATCATCATCAACAACAACATTGCTTCCATCATAATCATCCATCCTCTTATATTTGTTCTTTCTCCCCAATGTATAATCAGAAATTCCCATTTCCACATTCCCATTTTCTTGTTGACCCACCATCTCTTCCCCCCCAAAGACTGCTCCTTTATTGGATTCCCAGCTGTAAAACCTGAAGTTTGAACAAACCCAGAAGCCTTCGAGGGATTAAGATCCTGCCAAAGGTCGGGGATTTGAATTCCCAGATCTGGGTACAAGGAAAGATGAACAGAGAGGTGGGGAAAAGGGGGTTCTTTGGGTCCAATCTCTGTAACAATGTCAAATGCGGTGTATGAAATGAAACAAGATTTCACCAAGACATCTTGATACGCGTCAATTGACTTCAACTTTTATTACAAAATAGTTTGCGGATTTAACTCGGATTGGGATAGAAATGTTTGCTAATTTAACTCGACTTTAATGGTTGAATTTTATTCAATAGATACTCCGAAATTTAATCAGTTTTCTTTTCTAGTAGTAAAACACTAAAACCTTTGTATAAAAGTTAGTGTATTTTTAAGATAAAATCTTAAATGAATTAACAAAAATTATGCTACAAAATCACCAAAAATATATCATTAGCGTTTCATAGGCCTTATATAAATTTCTCATCGATAAATATTGCATGTATAAAAAAATTATTTATAATATCAAATTAGATGAATTTCTAGCATTTTGAATCAATAATAGTACCCGTACATGTAAAATGTAATTATACAAAAATGTGACTGATGAAAAACATTGTGAATTTCTAATACTAAAATGTATATAATGCACTTTAGATGTATATATAGTTGCTAATTTTAAAGAATACTCGGTATTTTACATGAATTTTCTAAAGAAATAAATACGGAATACATCACAAGTTTTGTTTATTAAAAAAAATACTCTGCCGTATGAGTAAAACTTGGGACGGATGGAAAAACAATTACTAGAAAAAATTGAATTTATGAAGCGTTAAGCAACAGCTGGATAATAGCATACATGTCTAATACGCAAATTAAGTTTTGAAAACAGTTTAACAATTACCTTTCCATTAAAAAAAGGAAGTAGACAAATACTCTGGGATGAAGGTAGTAGGATTCTTTTAAGTTTGGAATATCTTAATAATTTAGACCTACACAAACATGAAATAAGACCCAAGTTTAGGTCGAGTTGAGATCAAAATTTTGCTCATATATACACTCTTGAGCTAAACATCTAACATATCCGGCCATAAAAGTTATCCAAAAGGACCACATACTTGTCGAGCATGCGGCTTTTTAATACTCTATGACGGAGGTAGTATGTTTGTATGTATATGTGTATTTATGTATGTATGTATGTATGTATGTATGTATGTATATTGAAGACTGGTCTAGCGGCTCATGTGGGCAAAACACAAATCCTAACCATCCATACGATCTTGCGAGCCGTGCCGGACCGACCCAAATCAATTTATACACTTGTCTATATTCGTCCATTTCTAAGGAGGGATGGGCGAATGGGATGGATCAACCCGTGTTTGTGCAGGTCTACCTAATCAAATTAAACAAAAAAGTTTCAAGTCCACCTTTCTTTCAAAAATAATTGTGTTATTTATAAATTAATAAAGAAATACAAAGTATCATGACATTTTCAAAATTATAAGAAGTTTTACTCCCTACTCTGTATTAAATAAGAAATGATATAAATATTTTATTTTATGAAATAATTAATAAAAATAAATAAATATAAATAAGGTCATGTGAATTTTATTTAAAATAATGAGTAATTGAAAATTGGCACATATTTTTCGAACGAGGAGGGTAAGACTTTTGATGCATGGAACTCCGTAGGGTCGCTGGGTCCCGCACTTTCTTTTTACCCCGCGTGGCTTGTAGTCTACACTCTACACTTTCTTTCCTTCGTTGTTTTTTTACTCTCTCCCCCCAAATATTTACAACATTTGCTTTTTCAGTAGTTGTGTAAATTTTTCTTTATTTCTATGTTTTCATTGGTTATTTGATAAAATAAAATATTGTTGACACTTCTTATTTCGAAGAATTTTTCATGTAGTTTTTTGATATGTAAATTTTATTTTTTATTTCTATACCAATATGTAAATAAAATGAATTGAAAAAACTTGATATTTTACTTCGAGAATACAAGTGTGGCAAATATTTAGGGACGGAGAGAGCATAAATTTTACGGTGTACTCCGTAATTTTACTGGGAATCTGTTTGGATCCATATGGCTTCAAATTAAGGCTTTAGAACTTTTATTTTTAAATTTTTTAATATACACATTGTAAAATTAAATTAATAAAGTTTCGTTAATTAAATTAATTTTAAAGTTTTTTTCATTAATTTAAAAAAATGGAGTACTTTTTTCTGTCATAATTTTGGTCTTGTACATAAATGTCCAAAGCATTAAAATTTGGAGTCTAGTGAGTAGAACCGAATGTTTGAAAATTAAATATACATATTTCTTTTAATTAAAAACAATTTGAGAGTGAAACATGTTTCTAGATCGTGTTAACGTTAGTTATACGGAGTATTTTAAAACGGTGAAGTTCTATTGACACCGGAGTACGGTGACACTCCGGTGTCACTGTTATTTAAAGGCACTTCCGGTGCTCCATTTGTAAAATTGACGGTTCTTACACCACAAAACCCCCCACCCTACCCCCNCCCCGCCGTAAGCCCCTCACAAAATGTGTGGATATTATGCAATGTTTACTGTTAGCATTTTCAAAGTTAATCTATACTGTTAAAATCATATCCAAATTGCTAACGCTAATTGAAAACGGTATTCCCTAAAGGGCCTCTATTTAGTTTGATAAAATAAAGAGTACTCTCCTCGATTTTCTTTGATTTTTTTATTTGACATTTCATGATTTTTAATATTCCGTGCCATATTTTTTATTTATAGATTAATATACTTAAGAAAAATTTAATGTATTAAAATTGCATTTCAAATTAAATCCACTGAATTTATATTAAATTTATGAGAAATTTACTTAAATAGGACTAAAACATAATGACTTTCCCAATATAGGACCATATGTTTTTATTTCTCAATTTAGGACTTTTGGTCATTATCAAGTAGTCATTATTCAACTAAATGTCCATCATTACTAGACATTATTCCTTCCACTAGGTCATTATTAAGTCCTATTTAGGGAATAAAAAAGTTTAAGTCCTACATTATGAAAGTCATTATGTTTTAGTCCTATTTAGTGCAAATTTCACTAAATTTATATCAGAATGATGATTGAGGAATGAGGACCTACACAAAAATTAGGAAACGCGTGGTAATGTGGTTTAAATGTGGTGCTATTCCATGGATCCATTTTTTGACAAAAACGGAAAGTATGACTTTTGGGTGGGTGGGGGGAATGTAATGATAAAAAATCAAAAGTACTCCCTCCGTCCCATTATATTTGTCCACTTTCATTTTTGCACACCATCCAATGCACTTCTTTAATTTATTTTATCTTGTAATTTGTATATTAAAAAATTATAAAAATTATATATTAATAATCTATATGTTAAAACAAATCAAACAAGATCACATATGACTATATTTAGGCTTAGATATTTAGAGAATTTGATGAGTCAAAGTGCTTAGATGAACAGTTCCAAAAGTCAAAAGTGGACGAATATAGCGGGACGGAGGTAGTATAATGGAATTATTTACTTTTGTTACTCCCACTTTCGGTGGACCAATTCAACATCGGTTTTAACTTTTAAGGACTCCACATAGGGGTGTGCACCGGTCCAAAACCGGACCGGACTGGACCAAAACCGGTTAGGACCGGAACCGGAATCAAGATATTCTTAAGACCGGAGACCGGACCTGTTGGTTACCAGTTCGGACCGGTCCGGATCTGAATATTCGGTCCGGTCCGGGTTTACCCTAATATGGACTGGATTATTGTATTTGTTTGAACTTATACCAAAAAGTACTCCACAAATCCACCATAATTTACTAGAAATCAATAAGATAAGAAATGTAATAAAGGAGTATTAACAAAATTCATATGAAAACAAATGGGCTGGCGAATGAGATGCAGATGAGGAGAAGGAGATGCGGCTGGCGGCTGGTGAGAGCGAGATGGCGCCGGCAAGAACAAGATGCGGCTAACGGCGAGAACGACTGGAGACTGGCGACGGCTGTAATTTTATTGTGAGATGCGGCTCTGGTCTCTGGTCTCCATTGGCGAGATGCGGCGAAGGAGTCTGGGACTGGGAGGAGCCGACTGACGAAGACACGAAGTGACGAGATTAGGAAAACAAGATGTTGGGGCTCTGGTCTTAGGTTTGTTTAATTGGACTTGGATTGAATAATGAGTGTTGGGCTTGGATAGTTGAATACTTGAATTAGTGGATAGGAATAATAGGATAGGTATAAAAAATTAAGAATAATAATGTATTTAATAATTCCGGTCCGGACCGGTTATTTTCGGGTCTTAGACCGGACCGGAACCCGGAATCTAAAATTTATTAAGACCGGAGACTGGACCTGATTACTCCGGGTCGGTCCGGACCGGTCCATTCCGGTTCGGTTCAGGTCTAATTTCCTGTCAAGACCGGTTCCTGCACACCCCTAACTCCACATACTCCCTAATAAATAAAAATAATAAAACAACGTATAGTCCCTCACTCCAAACATGGCGTGATCTTACGCGTGACCATAGAAAAGAACATTAAATTATTATTTTTTACGCGTGATAAATAAATAAATATATAAATAAAATTGATACATAAATAAATCAATCAATTAATTAATAGCTAAATAAATAGATAAGTAAATAATACGGAGTATATAAATAAATAAACAGTCCTTCCCCATGTAAAATTCATGAATCGATTTGTGAGAAAAAAAAGATTGTTTTCTGATTTTCTTTTTTGAGAATTTGGTGTAGAAATAAACAAATTATATATTTAAGAACCACATTAAAAAATTTTTGAAATAAAATATGATACTCCGTATAATTATATTATTCCACAATTGATCGATAACAACACATAAGTGAATAAAATCATAATGAATTATTGAATTTAGAACAATATATAGTTTAAAATTTTATTTGAGCAAAGAAAGAATATATATTGCAAAGCATGTAATACGATATAATTATATAGGTAATCAGTGCAATTTTTAATATTCAGAGGTAAACCATGCAATTTCTAAAGAATTCGTGGGTAAACGGTGCACGTTTCTCAATGAAAAAGAATGTAATTAAAATGATGATCTAAATAATCAAGGAGTATTTTTTTAAAGGGAAAATAATTAAGGAGTATTTTGGTGGCCTATATTTTGAATTCTCTCTCTCTTGAGCGCCATGAATTTGGCTGATATTTCTTCGTAGTCGGGCAGCTTAGGATGGACATGGTCCGGGAACGAAATGGACCGGGAAATACGGTCCAGTACGCTCTCCTCAATGGGTTTCCTCTCATTGGCGGCCCGCACATATGGCGGCCCATCTCTCTCATTCTTCTTGTCATTCATCACCATTTTGTGGGTGCATTTTATTCCCCTTTGATCATCTTCTTCCTCATTCAAACTCCAAAAACTTTCAATCTTCTCTTCTTCTTTTTCATCTTCCCCATCAATGGATTTGTTGAAAAGTATCAAGGCGAGAAAGCGACTAGGCGGCGAGTTGAAGACGAAAAATCTTTGATCTTGCACGTACGGATCCGTGCTCTTGTTTTCGAACTCTGTAATCTCGCCCACCATTTCCTCCTTTTCTTTCCTCGGGGACGACCTTTTATTTTCCTGCCATTTCCATGACCATAATCAAGAAATTAGAGCAGTCACTGCTTATATAACAAAAGATCTTTTTGAGACAGAAGGAATATTATATGGAGAATTTACTTAAATATAACTAAAACACAATGATTTTTCCTAAATAGTATCACATATGTTTTTCTTCCCAATGTAGCACTTTTAGTCATTATGCATTAGTCATTATTCAAGTAAATATTCGTCATCACCGGACATTATGGACATTATTAAATGCTATTTAAAGAATAAAACAGTTTAAGTGCTATTTATGGAAATGACTTAAGTTTTAGTGCTATTTAGTGCAAATATTTCATATTATTTACCTGTTTTTGCCACTCAGGAGTGTAATCAAGGAGCAATGGTGGCCCATGATGAAAGCAGCTCCTAGAGATTTCCTCCACCAATCTATGCTTCACTTCTTCTGTTACACACTTTGTGGACAAACAATCTTTGATCTGTTTCCAATAATTAATAAAGAGTTCTTTCGTTCATTAATACGAGTACTCAGTAATAAAACAGAAAAAAGAACAAAAAAAGGTTTCGAAATGAACCTGGGTATCGACAAGATTGCCGGGGAGGAGATGGAGAGCCACGTTCACAAATCTCTGGCCATATCGTCCGGCGAAGAGCTTTCTGATTGCCCGAAGCTCCGGCAGGTCGCCCAGTCTCGCCGATGAGTATATCAACGTCGACACCGCTTCGTTTATCTCATTCGGACAGTCTCTGATACATGAACGTACAAAAAACATTCAACTTTTTTTTTATAATAAAAAAATGATTTTTTTGAGAGTAATATATGAAAGCTTACTTGTGTCTGCGTATGTAGGGAAGATTAATGATGATGAATTCACAATAATGGTCCAAAATGTCGTATGTTGCCACCAGATTTTCGTCCATAAACAAGTGTTCAACCTGAAATTTTGTACATTAATTAATTAATCAATGCTAGTTCATACCCTACATATAAGTAAACAATCTGTAATCAATGGGTAATTAATTAATTAATTAATTTAATCACAGTAAAATTTAATTTTTACCCTATCAAGAACGAGGGGGTGATGGCCATTTCGGAGAAGCTCAACCAAATCCTCCCTTAACTGCCTTGCAATGCAACTTCTCTTGTTCTTCACCAGCTTCAGTCTGCACTGCACCCTTCCTATCATTTTCTTGCTGTAAAAACTCAACTTACACGCAGTAAATATTTAATGGAAAAAACAGAGTGAAAAAAAAAACATTAGTTGAACTTCGTAAAATGAAATTACCATTTGGAAGCTTTTCTCCAGCCAAAGAGTTTAAGGAAGATGGCTGCCATGCAGCCAAACTCTGGGTTTACAATCCTTCTTGAAATGGGTAATTCGAAGGTGTTCATTGGAAGAAATGAACTGATGGTCCCATTTGGCTATCACTGTTTAGTTCATTTATACAGAGTATATATATATTTCCTTTTATTTGTTTTACTGGGTAGTTATTTCACGATGGTGGGTTTCACAATAACCAAATTTTGATCATTTTTTGAACCATTTAATAATTTAATTAAAAAAAAAAACAGTATTGCAAAGGAGCTGCTGGGCAGATTTTGGATGGAGTCAATCAAAGGAGGAGGTTATCCAATTGGGGTTTCAATTCTTGAAATGGCGAGGACGGGTTGGGTTTGGTTACCCAATTAGCCACAAAGAAACTGATTGAGGGAAGCGTGGCCGCGGCGTGCGATCATGGGCGTTAAGGTCAGCCCATTATCTTTAACTTCCTAAATTCTTGGGGCATTAAGGCTTGCAGTTCAGGTGTTTGTTGTAATGCTCATGAGAGATTTATGCAGATTTTTGTTTAAGGTTTCCATTAAAACTCTATACCAAAAACAAGAACAAGAACAAGAAAATGGCTAATCACACGAAAAAAAAGATTCTATCTTTGAATCAAAAAAGCTTCCCGGGTTCAGTTTGAGACTCAAGCTTGAGCGTCTGTTTCTATTTCTTGAGCCAGTTCCTCGGTCAACTTGTCTGCCCGGTCATCTTGCCCTCCTGCGAAGCTATAGATCCGAAATGCGAGCTGGAATGCCCTCCATAGTACCTTTACACTTCCCCTCCTTCTTTCCTCAATCCCTTCTCGCCTTTCCTGCAGTGGGTATTAGCCATTTATTTGAGAAATTCTTTATGCACATAAGCTGTTTGTGGAAATTCCTCCAATGGTGTACATTAAGAATTACAATGTTTGCAATGTGGGTGGTATTCATGTAGAGTACCTTCAGCGCGAGTTCCATGCAGCTTGAAGAAATGTCAACCATGGCTTCCTTCACCCGATCGACGATGCTGAAGTCGAAGGAGATATTGTTGCCCAGAAACTTCTTCCTGTCTTCCTCTTTGTTCCTTTCCACTGTTTCTATTTCTCTCTTAATCTGGTTCACAAATTCAATGTTCATCTCAAACCCATGTGAGTGCAGATTAAAAGAATCAAAGAAGTTATGTTTCTTTACAGTTTTTTTTACCTTGTTGAAGTATCTTTCAACCTTATCAAGAACCTCTCCAAGAGGAGGCTCCACCTTCCAGTTCTTCAAGGTGTCTATAGTTTCTTCCAGTTTCGTGTACAATGCCGCTGCTTCCCTGAGCGATTCCAGTTTCTTGAAAGGGAAATCTTCAAACCTGGCGAGCACCTTGGATTCGTCTGTCAGTTTATCTAAATGTTTCTCCACTTCCTTGCAAAACTGAAGGAGCTCCGGCATGTCCTTCGCTTGAAAGGAATTGATGGCTTTCATAAGCTCAATGATTTCTTGATGGTGTTTATTCACATCTTCTTCTATACGCTGAAAATACGCCGACCTCTTCATCATCTCCTCAATTGCCTTGTCCAATCCGTGTTTGTCGCTAGAGGGGGCCCCGCCCACAAGAGTTCTCTTTCCCACTACATTTCTCACCACCTGTTGGATATGCCCCTCCAACTTCCTCTTGAGTGTTTGGTACCACGTGACCATACGGATTGATCTTTTCAGTTTCCCAATGGCCTTCTTGGTTTTGAGGCCCTTTGGTGGAGGTGGTGGAGGTGGGGCCATTATTGCCGCTGGTTTGGGAGGTGGGCTCTTTGACAGATGCGCCAAGCGAAGAGGCTTTGAGGGTGGGAGGAGGGGAAGGTTGGTTGAGAGAGAGCGCAATGGAATCCCTCTGTGCATTCCAACATCAGGACCTGGATTTGGAGGGGATACCGGGTCACTTTTCGCATTGTGATCTTCACTCTCAACACCATCATCATCATCATCATCATGCCATGGGCGCGCCTTTCCAACCTACGTAAGTTTTTTTTAAAGATACATTCATTCAGAATTATTACGAATGCATGCGCGCCGAACTTTGATGATCAACCCCTGCATTTCATCAAAAAATGGATTTACCTGTTTCTTGCCTGCGCGTTTTCTTGAAGTTGTTGTTGGTAAAATGTGTAACCCAATGGCCATTGTGTGACCTGCCCCTAGCAGATTAATTTGCCTCTAAAAGATCCCAGAAATTGCCGGATAAGAAGGAAATCAATTCCCAGAAATTGTAGTATACAAAGGGGGACAAAGAGAGAAGAAGAATATGAAGATCCCTCTTTCTTCCTCCTTTGAATGGCCAACCTTGCTAATTGTGACGCTAAAGCTTGTTCTTTTTTGGGTTATTATTAAAAATATTTTTTTAAAAGAGAACCTGATGCATTTTATTAAATTAATACGGAGTAAATAAGCATAAAGAATACAAAGAATTGATATGAAAAATTAGTTTAAATTGAAAAAATTGAAACTAGACTTTCTTTTTTGGACTCTCCTCTATAAGAGTTGCATTCTAACAATATTTTGATCTCTAGATGAAAATACAAACAACTTGAAACCAGTGTCCCAAGCAACATAAACTGAAATCCATCAGCAACACCTAATAACTTGAGCAGAAGACTTAGAAACACAGCTCCCCATCCTCCTAAAACTAGCAATGGAGACCAAAGCCGACTTCACCGCACCCACGACCACTTTCCTCAACTTCTCCGACCTCGTCCTGGGCTCCTGCTGCAGCTTGTAGCTCTGCAGGAAGACCAGTCGCCGCCTCGCCCTCTCCCGCCGGTAGCTCAGGGATCCCCACCCCAGAGCTCTGCTGCTGCCGCCGCGGCTCCTCATCACCTGTTTCTTGGGAACAGTTCCCCAGCTTCTCCGGCCTTCTTCTTCTTCTTCCCTTTGGTCTTGATCCAGCGGCTCGTAGCAGTCGGATCTCCTGCTGAAACGCAGCGTGCTGCGGCGGGTTTCTGCTAGAGTCGCCGCCATTGTTGTTAGGCTTAGGCTAGCTCGAGCTCAAAGATGAGAGCTTGATGAGTGATGGATTGGCTCTTGGGTAGCAGTGGCATATATATGTATATGTATATGACTAGAGCTGGCAAATCGGTCGGTCAGGTCGGGTTCGGGTTCGGTCACTTCAAGTTCGGGTTATTTCGGGTTCGGGTCAATTCGGGTTCGGGTTGAGAACTGTATGTTCATGACCCAGTGTCATCGGGTTCGGGTCGACCTAACGGGTTAAGACTTTGGTTTTTTAAATTTTTAAATTCACATTAACACTTACATTTTCTATTAAATAAATTTAAAATATCAAAAAAAAGTATTAAATCTTTAATATTATTTTATTTTAAACTCTAAAGTAGTTTTTATATATATAAATAAATATAAGAAATTTAAAAATGCTTACGTTTTGGAAAAAAGTAAGATAATTTTGCAATATCATTAAAATTTTATCTGAAAATNTTAAATTTTTAAATTCACATTAACACTTACATTTTCTATTAAATAAATTTAAAATATCAAAAAAAAGTATTAAATCTTTAATATTATTTTATTTTAAACTCTAAAGTAGTTTTTATATATATAAATAAATATAAGAAATTTAAAAATGCTTACGTTTTGGAAAAAAGTAAGATAATTTTGCAATATCATTAAAATTTTATCTGAAAATATAAATTTATACACTAAAAACGAGTAAAAAAGTATATAAATTTAAAAAATTCTTACGTTAACGGTCGGTCAGGTCGGGTTCGGTCGGGTTTGACCCATTTTTAGCGGGTCATTTCGGGTTCTGTCAACTTCGAGTTCGGTCATCAAAACCTTTGTTCAAAACCCAGGTCGGGTCACTTTTTGCCAGGTCTATATGTGACTCAGAAAGATCAAGATAGGTGTTCTTTAATTTGAAGTTAGGAGAAGTTTGACTAGGACTAGGAAGAATTTCTCAGGAGAGACTTGTTCTTCTTCTTAGATGGTGGGCAGGTGAGTTTCCGGTCTAGTAGTGTGAGGCACCCGCGGTTGAAAAGTCAGAAGTCATTAATTCAGTCAAAACTCAAGTTGATGGATGAATATCTAGATTGAGTACACCAAATCCAACTCGAAATAAGTTCCTTTAATTAAATAATGAACTAATTGTATTACAAGAGAGTATATATACGAGATAATTCTAAGACATGTGAGATTCTATATAGGAATAGAAGTTGACTAATATGTAAACACTACCATAAATAATACTACCTCCGTCCCGCTATATTCGTCCACTTTTGACTTTTAGAACTGTTCATCTAAGCACTTTGACTCATCAAATTCTCTCAATGTGTAAGCCTAAATATAGTCATGTGTGATCTTGTTTGATTTGTCTTAACATATACATTATTAATATATAATTTCTATAATTTTTTAATTTACAAATTATAAAATAAAATGGATTAAAGAAGTGTATTGGATGGTGTGTAAAAATTAAAGTGGACAAATACTCTGGGACGGAGGGAGTACTTCGTAATAGTAATAATAATAATAATAATAATATAATAATAATAATAATAATAATAATAATAATAATTCTTATGGTATCTTAACAAGTTTCACCAATGTTACTTTTTTTTTGAAACCACCAATGTTACTTAAACTTTGAGGTTATTTTAAATTTGATCTCTAAACCTTATTTTGTCTCAATAAAATATTTGGACTTTGGAGAACCTTTCACAAATATTTTGGATTAAATTATAATTTTATATTTTCTCTGTCCCAAAAAGAAAAATAAAGAAAATTAATTTGAGGGTACATTTTCGAAAATAATTCTGCCAAATAGTGCGGGTGAAAGGTGTTATATTTTGACAAAAAAGTCCAAATGAGACAATAAATTTGGGAAGGGGTAATACCGAGTAGTACTCCCCCCATCGTAATTTAAGTCGATTTTCACTATTTATCGAGGCAAATTTCATTTATTTTTTTATAGTTATTTTCATTACTCATTTCATATTAAAATATAGTCATGTCACTTTTTATTTTGTAGAATTTTTGATTTAGTTTTTAAATATCTAATTTTTAATTTTCAATTCTACCCAGTTCTCAAATAAATTAAATTGAAAAATGTAAAATGTAAGGGATTAAGACTAAAGTAGGAGTAAAACATTGAAGATATATCAAAATAAGAGTGTCATGTTTTTAATACTGAAAAGGAGTTAAATGTATTTACATTACCAATCACTACCATATACATGACCAAAAAGTATAGTGATATGCACATGTATAGTGCCACATTATCACAGAGAAAACTTCTATTTACCAAATAAAAATATGAAACTCCTATTTTGATATTTTTTCTATGTTTTATTCTTATTTAGGATGATTTCTTAAACTGTAACAGACATTTTATTTGGGACAAACGAAGCATAAGAATTGACGAAACATTGTGGTATACAATTAAATTAATGTTGAGAAACAATATTTGAAGAAATCATGTGAATAGAGGTAAAATATAATCCTTATCCCTAAAATAAGAATTTAAATTTTTATCTTAAAATAAGGGTTTAGAATGTGTCAATGTAGCACTATATATTGACATTCCAGTGATTCCACAATACTTTTTAGTATTATATGTTGGTATTATTGAAATTGTAGCTTTATTTTTAAAAATAAAACATGAAACTCTTTTTTTTGATATTTTTTCAATATTTCACTCCTAGTTTAATCTTTTTTCTTTGATTTGAGAAGGTATTAGGGGTGGCAGATCTTATGAATGTTTGGCCAATACGGAATAGCAGTTATAATACTCCCTTCATTCTAAAATGATCTTCCCAGTTCAGTTTACGAGGTTTGACTGAAATTATTTTCAATTTAATTTATTCGATTATAGGTGTAAAATTAAAAAACTAAAATTATATATTTTAAAACTACATGAAAAGGTCTACAAAACAAAATGTGTCATGACTATAATATTTTATCAAATAACTAACAAAAATAGGTAAATAAAGTAATTATAGCTTGATCATATGAATAATGTCTAGGAAGATCATTTTAAGACGTAGAGAGTATGACATAGTACTTTTGAGTACTATCTATATTAGTAGTTTTGACTATTAGTTAGTAGTTTTAAGCAGAGATTAATTCATAAATGATCATTTGTAAGGTGGAGGGTATACATTCCTTTCAGACCTTTTTTACTGCATTATCTTTCTCTTTTACATTAATTTAATACGGAGTACTTTTCCTACTATAAGTGGGGGTGTACATGCGCCAATTCGCCTATTGACTACAATTTTTTTTAATTAACTTAAACTTTTAATACAAATAAATTTTAAAATATACAAACCAATGTAAGAATTATTTAAAAAATTAGAAACCAAAAAGATATTACTCTCTATTTAGAATTTGAAACAAAGAAACCAAAATGAATTATAGCCATTTAATTTTTTTTAGAGAGTAAAACTAGATTTGTAAGGAATGGGGTGAGGTTTAAAATGGGTATGAAATAAATATATGTTGTGTTTGTATATATAGATTGTAATTATTCATTAAAAACAAATTATTTGCGGAGAAAACATTTTATATGGAGTATAATTTTGGGGGCATGTGGAGGGGCGGAGTTGTTTGTTGGGGGTTGCATATCATTGTATTGCATTCACTCTAATGGCACTTCTAAGATTAGTAACTTTTTTATCCCTACTGAATAAATGTTGTTTGTCTTGACATGGGGGTGGGTGGGGTGGGGTGGGGGTAGGGTTGTAAATGAATCGAATATTTTTTGTTCGATTCGTGATTCGTATTAGTTTAAAGTGATTCGTATTCGATTTTTTCAAATCCGAATATGAATACAAATCTGAATAAATATTCGAATCCTTATCGAATACGAATATGAATCTAAGGGTATTCGATTCGTGAGTTTGACAAATATATTCAGAATATAAATCTAGTTATACAATTATATATATATATATATATATATATATATATATATATATATATATATATATATATATATATATATATATATAGATTTTGGTTCTGGTGAGAATGAGATCTTAGGAGAGAAATAAGAATAGATCTGGGGCGTTGGATGGAATACTCTAGCCGTTTCTCTTGTTTCAATTACCGTGGGCATTCTTGTATTTTCCACTTTTCTGATTCTCTCTCTCTCTCGTTAGCGTCAATCGTTTCCGCAGGATCAGGGAGTTTCCATCTTCTTCTCTTGTCTAATTCTTCCTTTTAATATCTACGATTTTCTTCAATCTTTTGTCATTAATAAAATTAATTTCTTTAATCTTTCCATTTTAATTGTTTAGATGGGAAATTTCATGAATTCTTTTACCTTCCTGGCTTAATTCTTGTTGGCGATGCAGATCGTATGGTATGGATGAGGCGGAGCTTGGCACGAGAACAATGATTAATGTCAAATCACTGTAAACTATTTCCAAAATAATAGTTGTTTTGGATTCATTTGGTAATTCCCTTGAATCATATTTATTCAAAGAATGATAAACTTTTATCAGATTGCAGGGTATGGACGAATCTTGAATTCTTTTGGTGATTCCCTTTGAATGATAAATTTTTAGTTTTTGCATTGGCAAGGACTGCATAGCAATGAACTCACTGTAATCTTATTTATTCAATATCATTCACCAATTTGTTTCTCTGTTTTGCAGTTTCAGGATGCACTGGATTATGACCCGAAATGCATCATAGATGAACTGCATAGCAATGAACTCACTGTAATTTTATTTATTCAAATGTCATTCACCAATTTGTTTCTCTGTTTTGCAGTTTCAGGATGCACTAGATTATGACCCGAAATGCATCATAGATGAACTGCATATCAATGAACTCACTCTAATCTTATTTATTCAATGTCATTCACTAATTTGTTTCTCTATTTTGCAGTTTCAGGATGCACTGGATTATGACCCGAAATGCATCATAGATGAACTGCATAGCAATGAACTCACTGAAATCTTATTTATTCAATGTCATTCACCAATTTGTTTCTCTGTTTTGCAGTTTCAGGATGCACTGGATTATGACCCAAAATGCATCATAGATGAACTGCATAGCAATGAACTCACTGTAATCTTATTTATTCAATGTCATTCACCAATTTGTTTCTCTGTTTTGCAGTTTCAGGATGCACTGGATTATGATCCGAAATACATCATAGATGATCAAGACCCGACATGTGCATCGCAATTACCAAGGTATTTGCTCACTCTATCTGAATTGAATTCTCCAAATGGTTTCAAATATTTGTCTGTATTCTAATTTGAATTTACTTCTGTTTGATATTTAGAACCATATTTAGAACCATTCTTTATTTTCCCTAAAAAATTGATAAAGTTATAGTTCATCTAAGAATGCTCACAATTTTGTTACCCCATATAATCCATGTATATGTGCTTTCTTTTTTTTTTTTGAAGTTCCTTTTATCTTTCATAATTCATATATCGATGGCAAATGAGGTCACATCTATTGTGCATAGATTACTAGAGTGTATGGGATAATTAAAAAATTCATGAATACAAGATACACAACATTTGCAGAGGGATTCTTTGTTAAACAAGCAGTCTCAGTGCTCATTATTCATAGTTCTTTGTGTGGAAGTACATTTTATGCAATCGCGTGGGACTTAAGAATGTGTTTTATTACCGCTTTTTTCCATTTTGTAATTGATGCTATGTGGCAATTGATGCTATTTGAGTGTGTTTTATATGATGTTTCATTTACGAGTTGTAAGTAATGGAGTTGATGCTCTCTAGAGTAATTAACACCTGTTTATTTTTTACATATAAATCAATTTAAATTGTTTTTGTCTATTAGCTCAAATGGTAGAGCAATATGCACTTGCATATAGATGTGGGTTCGAATCCCGCATAGGCAAATCTTCAATTACTTTATTTATGTAGTGTCACTACTTTGCTATTATATATTTTGTGAAATACATTTTGAGAAGCCTATTTTAGCAAAATACACTCTTACTATTTTGAGCAAAGCTAATACAGGAGACACCAAATATTGTTGCATCCAGCACCACCAGGAAATGCTAGATATATAGAAGCTTCAGAGTGCAATATATAAATATGAAATGCAATCATGTTCATATGCATGCGTCACCATCTAGTATAAAAAGCAAATATGCTCTCAAATAATTCTATAGGCTCGTGTTTAAATATTGCTCCAGGTATGAGTTAAAGTGCAACTCTGAACTGTTTAAATGCACAATGTGGTCATTACAAGAAATATTTGTATACATAGTATAATTAAAAAACAAAACTTCAAAGTGGTCAAATTCTGAGAAAAGATAATTCATTTCTTTTTTTAGATTTCTTTCCATCTGACATCAAACTAGGCACATTAAATTAACATTATGGTTAAAATATATTTGGTTTTCACCCCTTTGATAGAACAAAAAAATATAACAAAGGACTTGTTTATCGTATAGATTAAAAAATATTAATCGGGATTACAATCAAAATGTACTATGCATAATGTAAAAATGCTATTCAAATACTCATAGATGCACTAATAACCAAATCAATTAAGTGATCTTTATTTATATTTGCATGAATATACTTTTAACAAATATCCCAAAACATTCATAAGTCCTACTACCCTAATCTTCTTTGGCTGAAGCATGACACAACTGAAGCACATCACAAGGTAGAAACAAAAACACACACTATCTGTTTAGAGGAAAATGAAGGAACCCAACTCTTTGTCATCCTCATTACTGCACTCTTCATTATATGCCGCATCTTCATCTGCTTCCTCCTCTCCATCTTCACAACCTTCATTTTCATCATCTTCATCAACCTCGTCCTCAACATCTCTGTGGCTTTCAGAATCTCCAACAACCATGTCGTCATCAAGTGTGTTGTTTTCATTTTTTCATCTACTCTGTCATCATCTGCAACCTCCATATGCACAGGTCAACTCCTTGGCTTATTTTTCAATTTAACATTTATCAACCTCTTGCTTTGGCATCTTGTTGATGTTGATGCAGTTAAATTACCAGTTTTACTCCCCTTTACCACAACTCCCTTATTTATTTCTCCACCTTCTTTACCTGAATCAATTTCATTATTTCATTAAATCACTTCACACCATTCTAAGTTCTAATGCTTAAATAAAACAAGATTATGCATACACCAGTTTTCATATTCTCAGTTCTAATGCTTAAATTTAAATACAACATCCATACGCAAACACTCATAAATCATCTCAAATTCATCAATAACATTTA
>OOIL02005040.1:1212444-1224143 GCA_900332095.2 Cuscuta campestris | reverse complement strand
TTTACCACAACTCCCTTATTTATTTCTCCACCTTCTTTACCTGAATCAATTTCATTATTTCATTAAATCACTTCACACCATTCTAAGTTCTAATGCTTAAATAAAACAAGATTATGCATACACCAGTTTTCATATTCTCAGTTCTAATGCTTAAATTTAAATACAACATCCATACGCAAACACTCATAAATCATCTCAAATTCATCAATAACATTTACATTACTTGAAACACAGGGTGCATTTCTGTACATATCATACTCAAATACAATAATGCATCAATAATATCTACATAATGCACTAATAGCAATTTCGTAATGCATATACAGATATTCCCAATCACTTATTTACAAATTCCACTCCAAAACACACCCCACAATAGCATACCATCCTAAATGTTACTAAACCATAATTTTTCTATAAAAACAGGATTTCATAATAATTTAAGAACTTGAGACCAGAAAATTAAACGGAAACAACACAAAAAATACATCTACTTACAATATAACTACCCAGTGTTGCATTAGAAGACACCCGGAATGCATCCTCTCCTAAGAAGACACTATAATACCCTCAGCATATCACAGAATTTACAAACTTTCCCACAATCGCAACATAACACATGGTGCATTCATGTATACATTGCATAAAAATACAATAATGCATCACTAACATGCACATAATGCATTCCTAGTATTTACAAAATGCGTATAAAAGTAGTCTCACTAACAAACCCCAATTGCGTTTCTAGACTCACATCCAATTGCATCAAAACCCTAATTTTGAGCAACTCTGATGCATTCCTACTACAATTGAACAAAAAAACCCCTAAAAGAATCCACATAAACCATCTCATCATAATACCTAAAGATTAGATGCAACGAAAGACATGCAAATGAATCGTTTCAAAATAAACCAGTGTAAGTACCCCAAAGTGGTAGATGAACACCGTCTAAGCAAATTAAAAACTGGAACTCATACCATTTGTTGCAGCCAGAACTTTAGTCCTTAAAAAACCTTCGGTGTTTCTACCTCTAATGCATCTCTAATCATCGCCATCTTCGTGTCTTTCGCTCTCTACTCTTGGATCGTAATATGGTGGTAGGCCTATTGCATCGCAGATTTTTCTCTGCACCTTCAAACTTGGTAAGCGTGAAAGGAGGCTCTTTCTTTACGAAAATGGTAACCGAGAAAGGTGGGATGCGTATTTTTAATTCGTGCAGGACACTCAATGCAGCATAAAATGACAGATCTACCCTTCCAACTAATATTT
Source organism: Cuscuta campestris (assembly GCA_900332095.2). Classification (NCBI taxonomy): domain Eukaryota; kingdom Viridiplantae; phylum Streptophyta; class Magnoliopsida; order Solanales; family Convolvulaceae; genus Cuscuta; species Cuscuta campestris. Next base: position 1,222,873 of record OOIL02005040.1, on the reverse strand, counting down.
TCCTAAATTGATGCACTCTAATCATTACTATCCATATATATCTCACATGCGCCCCATATTTCTCAAAAAAATCACAGCCACACACGATGCATCTAATCCTATGATCCCAATTCATTCTCATTTCTCTCCACAAGGTCCATTCTTACTGGAACCGACCCATATATATATATATATATATATATATATATATATATATATATATATATATATATATATATATATATATCAAATGGTTATAAAATATTTTAAAATCTAAATGAACTGAATATTTTTAAACGAACCGAATATATTTAAACGAACCGAATATTTAAACGAACCGAATATGTTTAATATATTAAACGAACCGAATACGAATCTTAAAAAATATTCAAACTGAATTCGAATTCGAATTCGAATATCACTCCATCTTAACAAATATGAATATTTTTCATGAATATTCAATTCGATTCGGTTCGTTTACAACCCTAGGTGGGGGTGGGGGGCTTTGTCATCTTTTTTTTTCTCCTTTTCACACTTGCATGTCCTAATTTGTCACTAGTGATGTTGATTCAGACTCCTATTGCATAATAATAGGAGCAATGCTAGGGGTAAGGGACAAATAGGGTACACATTTAGTGTATCCTAAATGTACACCACCCTCTTCTCCACCACCCATTTTTATTTTATTTTTATTTATTTATTTTTTTTAAATTTCTTGCCTTTTTTGTGGACAAGGAGGGAGTGGGGGCTAATGGGGTACACATTTGGTGTACCCCTATCATTTTTCTAATAATCCTAAAGGTATACCACAAATATACACCACCCCCCTCTCCACCACATATTTTTATTTGATTTTTATTCACTTATTTTTTTAAAATTTTTTTGCCCTTTTTTATGGTTATGGAGGGAGTGAGGGACAAATGGATGGGGTAGGTGTACCCCTAGCATTTTTCTTTTTTTCTTTTTTACAACATTTGTGTGAGTTTTTGACATGGTTTCGCTATCTTGCACGAGTTTTTCAAATAATTGGTGATTTCCGTTCCTGTTGCGTCCCCTTTTGAGCAACTGAAAATGTCTCGACGGCCAGGCTTGTAAAATTTGAAAAAAATCTATGGTTTTTTAGTCCGAACAGTAAATTGTGTGAAAAAATTTGAGAAATGATACGAACCACATACTATATTGTTTTTCATAGAGTACAAAAACCGAAAAAAATTAAATTGGCACAAAAGAAACCAGACAACTTTAAGTCAAGATAGAGAGTAAGGGAAGAAGGCCTGCAAAGTAAAAGCATGAACCATGCAAACATTATCCACGTGCAAAATTGGACTTGGTAAGTGTAGGGTAATGTATCTGTCATTCGGAGGCCTTTTCTGGTCCTAATTTATCTATCTTGCATTTATTCATTAGCTTATAAACATAGTTCGTACCAAGTTTTGTTTTTTTTTTCTCATCTGCAAAGGTTATAGAGGACAATGACATTTCCAATCCAGTACAAAAGCACCAGTCTTGTTGATAGAAAAAAAAAACCTCTCTTCCTCTCCCTCGGCTTTCAAATTTTCTTTCGGATAACACAAATTCGACAATAAACACACACACGCACGCACAAACACTCTCAAAAACCGAACCGGTTGAATTCGCGTGCTAGAGATACAAAGTAATGGCAACAAGATGGAGAGGTAGGGTTGCTAGCTCAGTTGTCTTGTGAGGCTCCATGGGTAGGTGGGTGGGTGGGGTAGGTAGTGGGGTTGGGTGGGGGGTTAGCCACCACGGATACCGACGAAGTAGTTGAAGTCGTGGTGTTGGACCCCTAACTGCTTCAGCCAAGAATCCGCTACGCTCAACAGTGACACCACCCTCTCTTGGTCCTTGCCACTTTTTTCCGACACCCAAACATCCCCTTGCATCTTATACGAAGCCAGCCCGAATGGCGGGAGTGGGACCCCACTGCCGCCTCCACCCTTCTGATTCCCACCCACACTCTTCAAGTCACATTCGACCTCGGCATCTGCATTTCACACCCCACAGTCATTTGCAGGCCAAAACACTTCCATTAATGCAGGGAATGATTCATCAATGAAGCTAAAAGCACACTACTTTTGACACCACACACACACACGCGAGTGGTGTCAAAAGTGGTGTGCCACTAGCATGACTGAATCTTTATTTAGTGCATGGAAATGTAACCGCGTGATCGGTGTCGTTTTACCTTGAAAAGAAGATGAAATGGTGTGAAATGTGAGAAAGCAAGTGGACAGATCCTTGCTGGTTTTTCCCATGGGAATATGATATATTGGGTACCTGAGTTTTTTTTTAAACCCACAACATTAGTGACTTGATCTTTCTTTTATCCCTTATGTAAAATCATCTCATAACAAACAATAAAAACAACAAACCCAGTAAAATTCCACAAGAGTAGAGCATAAAGAGAAGGGAGGAGTATACCAAGCAACTGCCATCCAACTAGCAGGCGAAAGATCAACGCTTCTTAATGACATTAATCCGGGGTACCTTTGAGCAAAGCCACTAATCTGCAATGAAAGAAAAGCAGGGCAGAAACAATGTCAGATTCACTTCTTCACAAGAGATTGGTAGGCTCCATTTTTCATGGCATTTATGGGTCTCCAATCTAGAGACGATTTGGAGTTTTGGTGAGATCGGAGATGGCTCTTACCATATCCATGAGAGGAACCCTTCCATACGGTGTGGATCGCTCAAAGTACTGGAAATATAGGTATCCCAATCTAGAATTTGCTTGCAAGAGGCTATCGTGCTCCGGGTTGCCCTCCTCAGAGGAACTTCCATCCCATCTTGAGAGCTTGTCACTCTCGCTCTCTTCGCTCAACGAATCACTATATGAATCCCTTGTTTCACATGACGAAACACTTTCCTCCCTATCAAAAACACACAAGCGCATAAATTTAGCTAAATTCATTCATTACAATTTCTTCATTTATACATCAACAAATGCACCAATCCTCATTAAGCACCACAAGATCCCTTTAAACTTCAACATCGCTAGAAACATTGATCATCAAGAGAGGAACAAATTCAATCAAAAGTTCAAACTTGTGACTGGACACCCAAAAAGGAAAGGTATTATAGTGTAACATATTCGAAACCGTAAAGAATGAAAATGGCACCTTAGACAGTTTAGGGAGTTTAGCGAGGCGCTGCTCGTAAAGATTTGAAGTGCAGACAGATAAGGAACAAAATATTGAACAATTGTTTCGCCGTTGTCCAAACGGAGAGGAACGCCAGCCCCATAAACACTCCATTCATCATAACAGCTCCAAAGATCAGCTAAAGTGAAGTACTCACACCCCTCCCTCTCCACTGGATGCCATAGCCTATTCAGGCTCCCTGTCTCACTCTGCTCTCAGAAATAAGAACAGAAACATCAAAATCAGACTATGGGAAGTTGCCTGAACAGAAAGTAAAGATCTTTATATGAGTGATTCAAGAAACAAACCTTGGGTAAAAACTGGGAATTTGCTATGGGGGTGGTGCAGTTCAAGAACCATTCAAGATTTGATGGCATTGAGCTCCTGTCCATGGCTATGGATCTTTTTGAAGGATGAAATGGACAGAAATTGCAGAAACCACAGAAAGGATGAGAGAGGTGCAGAGGTTATGCGATTCTGATCCCCCCCTCTCTCTCTTTCTCTCTGTAAAACAGAAGAGATCCAAACCCAAACTGAGAAGGAAATTAAGCAGAGAAAATTTCTGGGAAAGAAATGAAAAGATTCTTCAAGTATTTATACTTGCAGAGAAACAAAACAAAAGAAAATTACAAATCTTTAGCTTTCAGCAACTACGGAGATCAATCAAAGCAAAAATGTACGAAATCCGTAACTGTGCAGTTTATGCATTAAAACAATTAATTAATTTAAAAAAGACGTAGCAATCCGTCAGCGATTTCTTTTTTTAAATTATAAATCTTTTTAATTATTTTTAAATGGCGTCAGAGTCAATTCAACGGACTTCCGGTGACCGGAAAGCCAACATTCCGGCGAAAATTTCTGATCCAAAAAGTCAAAACCCACGCCTAGTTTTACCCGAAGATTTCGAATTGCCCGTAAAGATAGCCCAAACCTGCGACAAAGACAGAGTTTTCTTCAACTACAATGGGAACAAAACCGTCTTTTATGTCTCTCTCTTTTTTTTAATCTCCCCGGGAAAGTGAAACCGCCAGTTTCGGATAACATAAACAAGACGAGGAATTGTTTGGCGTTTCGATTTACGTTTTTGACACGCGAACAATTCCAGGGTCTAGAGAGAGATTTGTTATAGAAAGAAAGCAAGAAAAGGTTGAAGATGATGACGAGGGCAATAATCCCTTTCTGAACGGAAATTCATGGCATCAGATTTAAAAAGAATCGACTTTTTTACTGTATGGGGATCGAATAATGTATAAAATCAGGCGAAATTATGGAGTAAATCAATGGGAAGCAAATAAATTAATGCAGGAATAGAAAGAAAATATGCAGACAATTTCGTGAATCTGGGACAAAAAATAATTCTTGCACGGTGGTTCCTAAGACAAAAAAAAAAGACGCTGTGACGTTTTGACAAAAATTTCTGTCTTTTTACCACCGTTTCGACATATATTTTTACGGTTTTAAAATTCAATTTATTTTTTCTCAGTGACCGTTCAGCCAGATCTAAGGAGGTGCTCAGAGATGAGACTCATACTTTTTTTTACTATTTAAAAAATAGTCCATAGTTTTGGAATGAATCGTACTTATTTGATATCAGGAAATTGAAGAAAAATACGGAGTATTAAATAGGGAGTACAAACTTGAAAGTGAAAATTTACTTCACCGAGTAAATTTTTGATTAGAAGAAAGTGAAAAATTGTAGGTTTTTGGACAATATATTCTTTATTAAGAAAGTAAACGTGGCATACAATTATTTTGAGCATACTAACAAATAAAGTTTAACAATTTAATTTAAGAGGAAGGGAGGGCATGTTTGGTTTTTGGCATTTAGAATGGCTTTTGGCGCTTTGACCCATTTTAGCAGATTTGACTGGTCAAATTGCCAGAAAAGGTGTTTGGTAATTGGCTGCAAGGGTTGGTTGTTTGAGTCCGAAAAGCCAAAATTTAAAAAGGTAGGGGGAGTAGCATTTGAGTTTGGCGGTTTGAAAATAGATTTTTTTTATTATTTGTTATTGTAAGTAATTTTTATGAATAAATAAAAAATAATTATTTATTTCATAATTAAATAAAAATTGATATATAAATAAATATATAAATACAAATTTATAAATAAATAAGTAAATCAAATAATAATTAAATAAAAAAGTAAATAATATAAAAATAAATAAATAGCCCTTCCCCATGTAAAATTCATGAAGTGATTTTCGAGAAAAAAAATTCTAATTTTTTTGTTGAGATTTTGGTGTAGAAATAAATAAATTATATTTTTAAGAACTACACCAAAAAAATTTTGAAACAAAATATGATATTTTGTATAATTATATATTCTATCAATTAATCGATAAAAACACGTAAATAAATAAAATCATAATGACTTTAGAACAATATATAACTTAAAATTTTATTTGAGGAAAGAAAGAATATATATTGCAAAACATGTTATACCATATAATTATATAAGGAAAACTTTATTTACTTTATTGGCCTATTTTTGTTACCATTTGATAAAATAATATAGTCATGTCACCTCTAGTTTTGTAGATCTTTTGATATAGTTTTTTAATATGTAATTTTTATTTTTAAATTTTACACCATTTTTCATGTAAAATGATTTGAAAATAACTTCAGTTAAACATCGTAACGCGCAACGAGAAGTTTATTTATGAATGGGGGGAGTATTAACTATTGATATGGTCTTACTTTGATAACATCTTTTTATTTATTTTCAGAGTTCTCATAACTTTTTTTGTGCATTTTATTGAAGATTTGACAAAACAAATTATTCTTATCAAATTCGTGAAATATCTAGAGCTGGTCATATTTAGACTTTGATAATAATTGTAAGTATAAAAAGCATAAAGAACAACACTAGATGCGTTCACGTAGTTTAGAAAAATTCTCCTACTTCGCGGGGTCTACGTCTAGTAGCATCCAGCCGCCCATCCCGCCCTAATGGGGACGGACTTGGAAATTGGATTTGGCCCGCATGGGCTGGCAGGTCCGCTGTATATAAGGGAAAGAAAATAAGTAAAGTGATAGGGAAAATTAAGCATAATTAAGCAAAATGAGTATCGAAAATAAGGAAAGAAAGTTAATGAAGTTTGACCATGCGAATAGTAAACAGACAATATAATTTGGAACAGAGAAAGTAAAAAATACTTCGTATTGGTTTTGTATTTTTTCAAAAGCTTAGCTAACAAAATGGAACTAACAATTTTGTTTCATAGATATTTCAAATTAATTTGAAATATATATATATATATATACACACACACACACACATATATATATAATTTTAAAATTCATACCAATTTGTTGATAAAATTATTTTGAAAGAGATAAAATTTCACACATTGTTCGAAATATGGAAGTAATTTGTAGAGAGAGGGGTAGTAAGGAATATATATATATATATATATATATATATATATATATATATATATATATATATATATATATATATATATATATATATATATATATATATATATATGGAGTAAGTTACGACCAATGTGAACTCTTGTCTTACACTCCGTTAGAATTTTTTATTAGATTTTTAGTAATGTAATTTTTGTTTTAAAAATTTATCAATATTGTAACAAGAAATCGATACGTTTTGGTAAAATATCATTCAAAAATGAAATTAGGAATTAGGATAGAAATTTAAACTTTATATTTTACAATGCTTTTGGAAAGTTGATTTTTTGTTTTAACTTTTTCTTACGTTAATGTGGTACGTAAAGAAACTAGGTGTCATAACAAAAAGTAGTTTTTTTAATAATAAAGAGTGACTTTTTTTCAAGCATGAAAATGTATGTGGTTAAAAAATGTACGGCTTCCATCACTGCGTATATGTTTAATTTAGTTTTATTTTGTACTCCCTTCGTCCCAAAATATAAGCAACACTCCACTATTTAAAAATCACAGAAACTTTTATTTATTTTTGCATTTTTATTGATTATTTGATAAAATAAAATATTCTTGTCGCCACTTGTTTTGTAGAACTTTTGACATAGTTTTTAAATATGTAAGTTTTATTTTTTATTTGTAGACCATTCTTTAAATAAAATGGATTGAAAAAATTCAAAAAATTACTTCGTTTAGCGTAATGTTGCTTATATTTTGGGATGGAGGGAGTAGTTAAATTGTACCAAATTTTGTAATTAATTAAATAAAAATTTTAACTACTATTACAAGAAAACTTATTTGAAAATATTTTGTAAAATACTTTTTAAAAATACTCCATATTTTTTATTATTAATTCTCCGTATGTAATATAAGAGTATGGTTCTGTTGACATTAGTTAACGGTGTTAATGTATTTTTGAAATACCTCTAATGCCCATTTTGCAAAATAGACACATCTTGTGCCCTAAATCCCGCACTGCACCCTAGTTCCACCACTGAATCGCCCACCACAGCCCCACCCCACTGTCTCCTACCTCAACATCCCCCAAGTCCCCCCTCCAAATGTGGGGCTTAGGAGGGTGGGGCTAAAAGTTTTATTCTTTACGAGGAGGTAGGTAACGAGATGCAGTAGAAATCAAATCATCTACGTATTTTGTAAACGAAGCATCAAAAGTATTTCAAAAATGCAGTGATATTGCTAGTGATACTGTTGGGGAGTGTAAAAGAAATCATGTCATAATATAATACTCCATATCCACTTAATGGTAACACTAATTCAATTCCAATCATGTTAGAAGTACACTAGAAAGTGTATTCCAAATTATATTCCAAAGGAATGTACTAGTACTTTGACAATTCACATTGGCAAAAAATGTTAGGTCAATCAAAAAATTGACATTAATACATTGTGTCGGTTGGAATATGTCATTTTGATATGAATGATAGTGATAGTGTAAATTATTTTCATCTTATTTACCACTCCTCCCCGATACATTGATTTGTTTATAATAAAGTTTACGATATTTGATTTATTGATATTAATTTTAAATTATTTTATTTAAATATTAGAGTGATGAGAACGGATCTAACGATGTAAAAAAAATTTAAAAATGGTCGACCCACAATTTTTTGTGTAAAAAGAAATGGTCGACACATAATATATTCAATTGCACTAAAGGTCCGTTTGGTATACAGAATTGACGGAATTGGAATTGAATTGGAATTGAGATTCCATGGGATTCAATTCCATAGAATTGAATTCTGCCAATTCCAATTCATTTTTTGCACTATCAATTCCAAATCCGCATACTTTTTGTGCTACCAAACACCAGAATTGGAATTGAAGTCCTCAATTCCAATTCCATAGCTTGAATTCCATGTACCAAACGGGGCCGGGTACGTTTGGTATACAGAATTGATGGAATTGGAATTGAAATTTCATTAGATTCAATTCCATAAAATTGAATTCTGCCAATTCCAATTCATTTTCTGCACTATCAATTCTAAATCCACATAATTTTTGTGCTACCAAACACCAGAATTGGAATTGAAGTCTTCAATTCCAATTCCATAATTTGAATTCCGGGTACCAAACGTGGCCTAAAATATTTATAACGCGTTGTCTACTATGACTTACTCCCTCCGTCCGAAAATTTTCTTCCCGTGTTGACTTGGCACGCTTATTAAGGAATAGTTAAAAAAATGTAAAATTTTCAAAAATGCACTTTCCATAAACTTTTAAATATCCTTTTATTATTAAAAAAGTATTTAAAAAGTAGATTTGTGATAAAATAGAAGGGTATAATTGATATTTAGCCTTAAAAAGCATACTAAAAAAGGAAATGAGAAGAATATTTCCGGACGGACTAAAAAGGAAAATGGGAAGAATATTTCCGGACGGAGGGAGTATTTTATTCTACTATTCGTCTAATTTAAATTTTTTTTGGTTAATTAAGACTAACCATTGATTTATACTCCGTAATTAAATAAAAGTTACATGATATATTAATTTGTTTGAACGTAACTTGAAATTTTTTAGTTAGATAAATATAATAAGATTATTTTTTGATTAATATCTAATATAAATTTTATTTAATTAATGTTTAAAGTTTACCAATTTTTATTGAAAAAAGTGAAAACTATACAAATACCAAAAAGGAACACTTTTCATCATTCATAAGTTAAATTTTATTTTATTTTTGTTTACCTTACTTATATTTGGTAATCGTTTTTTAAAATAATATAGTTACTTCACTTGTTTTTAAATATTTTAATAGAGTAAATTTTCAAAATCATACTCAATAATTATGCGTTTTTCGTAATTAGGATGAACTAATTACTGAGATGGTAATCGCTAATTGAAAATAATGCCCAATTTAGTCTCTCCGACTAGCGGTCGTCAAAACGGAATCAAAACTTCTACGGAGTACTAATTGTCCAAAATGATCATCCATAATGGAATGTTTTTTCAAATTAGTCTATATTCGATGTAAAAACTCATTTAATATGAAAAAATCGAAGAAGGATTTTTTCATTTTAACTTATTTACAGTGTTTGAGCGAAGTCGAGAGACCATTTTTTATGAGTTTTATTCCAAAAGTTGACTAATTTTGATAAACATTTGATTAGAAATGATCATTTTGGAAAATAAGTATAAGTTTTAATATCAGTTTGAGGCCATTTTGATGGCGGTTAGTCGGAGAGTAAACTGGGCATTATTTTCAAAAGAAATCACCCTCCATAACACTCTAACTCACCCTAAATTACGCATCTAGCACTACTTATTCTTTTAAACAAATCTAGCACTTTTTTGTGTCAATCTTTTACTATCATACCCTTTTAACCTTTTTCCTTAAAAAATTACGCCACTCCCTCTCGCGCACGTACTCTTCATCGACGCACCTACTCTGTTCTTCATCCCCCCCTGATCATGCATCCTCAGGCCTTCTCCCACTATTCCTGCCCCGATCAGCAGCGGCAATCATCAGGTTATCTCGGATTCCTTCACCGATGTGGCTAATCATTTTCTCTTCTCCTTCAATTTTTAATTTTCATATTTTCTATCCTTCACCCCTTTATTCGGATTTCCATGTATTTTTAGTTTTAATTATTGTGTTTTCTTCGTACTAAAGATTAGGTGTTGTGAAATCAATTTTGAAATACCTAGTATTTGTCCCTTTTGAAAAATTAGGTCTCTTGAAAGACATTGTGTTTTTGGCAGTGTGATTTTGGCACTGTCAAGATTAGGTGCTATGGTGTGGGCAGTGTAAAGGTTAAATGCCTAGATGTTGTCCTGCATTTTTTGTTTTATTTATTTTCTATTTTTCTTCGTAGAGAATGTTTAACTTAGTGGCATATGTAAATTAGGCAGTGTATTTGAAATAA
>OOIL02005040.1:1191975-1211141 GCA_900332095.2 Cuscuta campestris | reverse complement strand
GCTTTCTGGATTCTTCCTTCCTCTCATAGCTATAAGCTAAAAGTTCTGTTGTCATTTTAACCCGGTAACCTTCCATGTCACATTATTGCACTTCATTTATGCTTAAATCCATCATTAGAAACTCTGTGAATTTCACTACAAACATACCACAATTACACCTGCATTTGTATAAAAAATTCAAAGTCAGCAAACATTTTGTACTGCCTACATTTTCAACACAGGTAAGGTCACTCTCACAAAATCATAATAGTTAACTACCACAGTGCATATATTGTGGCATTGTATTTCAGACATTGAATTTTTGACAGTGCATATATTGTGGTAGTGTATTTCAAACATTGAATTTTTGGAAGTACATATTGTGGCTAACATTATGGCAGTGTATATATTGTGGCAGTGTAGATATATTGTGGCAGTGTATATATTGTGGCAGTGTATATACTGTGGTAGTGTATATATAATACAAATTTGTTTAATTAAGGGTAATATTGGGAATTCATCTCAAAAACTTATATCACTGCTATTTTGCGTATTATAAGCCTATTAAAGTGCTATATTCGTATTTCTCCCTATTTTCAATTAACATGTACCATCTAGATAATTAGTTCATCTTATGGACTAATTTGGGAAAACACATAGTTATTGACTACCATTTTAAAAAATTTACTTATTTAAAAATGAACTTAAGTGTATAATTTTATTTTTAGATTTGTTTAAATATTTAAACAAGTTGATTTAAAAATAAAAGTTTTCATTACAATAGACTAACAAGGGTGGGAGGGAGGGACTGACCGTTAACAAAGATTGTTGCGCGTATGTTTGTTTGTATTCCACATTCTTCGTTCCACATTGCTCCAAATTCCAAAATAAAATGTCTCCCATTGCAAATTGACTTTAGTGAAAGATCTTTAATTTATACCTACATGTAGCTAAATTGATGGTTTTCATTCACCTGAACAGGGTTAGAAAGATAGGAATTATCAATTATAGCATCAAAATATCGAATGTTTTCCAAAATGTTCGAGACACTTATTTCTAGGATCAAATTTTTTTTATCATAAACCGAATGTTGATAAGAGTAATATTTTACTCATTGTAAATTATTGATATTATGTTTAATTCAAGAAAATTGAGAGGTTAAAAAATGAAAATGAGATTGAAACTCGTTTTTAATATTTGCTAGAGAGAAAAAAAGTGGAAGAATTTCTTTTAGCTAAACTAAGCTAAGAAGAGGAAAAACATGCATCCCTCTATTTCGTGAGGAAAATGAGAGAAATATTTTTCTTTTGCTTTCCTTCATTATTTCTTGAACCAAAAATAGTGTTAGAGATCGTTTGATTAATGTAAAAGATATGAGTTCTGATATATCTTAATATCTTCTGAAAAGTGTCAATGAACACTTATTCTAAAAAATGATTGACCTTTCCATAATGTAAATAGGGAAAAAATATACAATAGAAGACAATGATGAAATATAAATTCCACCACCTCACACTTTCTCCACTTTATATTATGAACGTCTAAGGATTCCCCTTTATAAAGTGGAGTGAATGTCCTAATTAGGATTCTCCCTATAAAGTGGATTCTATCAAAGAATTGAACTCTATTACAAATTGGAGATCGTACCTAGTTGGAAGAGTCCGTACACGGAATACAAGCTATGGAATCGAAATTGGAAATAACAATTCTAAATTCGTGATTTGGTAGCACAAAAATAAGTGAATTTGGAATTGGTAGTGCCAGAAATGAATGGGAATTGGAAAATTCAATTCTATCCAAATTAATTTCATACAATTTATATTCTCAATTCAATTCTAATTCTGTTAATTACGTGTACCAAACGGACTCTTAGGGAGTAATTTCTTTTAATTGAGTGATTTGAATTTGTGATTTTTAGATTAACAAAATGTTACTCCCTCCGTCCCGTTTTAAATCGTCTGTTTTGACTTTGGGACATATTTAAGGAAGAGAAAAAATAGAGTTGACTTTCCAAAGTAGTTGTCATTATTTTTTAGGAGGGGTGACGATGAATGAAAAAATAAGGTGGAGAAGAGTGACTTATTTTAGGGGTAGTTTAGGTATTTTACTCTTAAAAGTTTACGATAACAAAAAAAACATGCAACTTATTTTGGGACGGAGAAAAAAGAAAACATGCAATTTAAAATGGGACAGGGGAGTATTATACTATGGATCGAAACATTAAAAAATCAATCCCAACACATAAGATATGTTTGGTGAACAAAGGAGATATGAAGTCTGATATCTGGATATCATAAATCTTTTTTATGATTGATTAAGTTAAAAGAGATATTGAATTTGATATCTTCAAAAAATATGGGGATTTGATATCTCCATATCATAGCAGAAATCCGTGAAAAAAAAATATGAGTTCTGAACTCTTCTTTTATGTTTGGTGAAGTTAAAAGAAATATTAAATTTGATCTTTTCAGGTTATATGGTATTTGATATCTCCGTCAACTGTTTGACCATTTCTCGCCACCAAATACCACTGGTACCCCAATCATCTCTGTTGTCAGACACTCCCACTTATCACTAATTAAATTACGATTTTAAATCTTTTCAAATAAATTAATTTTAGATTTCAGAATTCAATCATCTCTCACAAATTTCAAAACATATTATATCTTCAAAACCTATGAAATGGTCCTTAAAGAGTGGATTAATTGAAAGAGGAATCAGAATTTTCGATCTCTCCTAAGGCACTTAGAGCACTGGTAATACTCCTCACGCCCACCGGCATTACGGGGCGTTAAACGCCCCGGGGGCGTGAAACACCGCCCCCGCCGGTGTTAAACGGGCGTGAGGAGCCCTGCGTCAAACGAATGACGTGGCGTGACTCTTGCGCGGCTCCCTCCTAACGGCTAAAAAAGCCGTTGCACCCCAATTTCAAAAAAAAAAAATTCCTATAAATTCAACCCTCTCCAACCAATCTCTCACACCTTCTCTCCAATCTCTTCTTCTTTCTTATTTTTAAATATCAAAATTCAAACCCCTCCTCCCAATTTTCAACATGAATCCTTCCGGCTCCGGCTTCTTTCCCGACGATCTCCCGCCCGTCGACGCCGCGATGTGGTATTACCAAGAGTTGGGCAATCGACCGCCGATGTACGAGACGCAACAATCGGGGTAGTTGACCGAGATTCGGTTCCGGAGACTCAACCGGAACCGTCCGGATCGAAAAATAGTACACGCCGGAGGAGCCACAAAGCCAAAAGCACATTGACCGAGGCGGAACGGTCAATCCAAAAGTGGACGCCGGAGGAGGAGTGCATATTGGCGTCGGCTTGGGTTGACGTCTCCGAGCATCCTATCATTGGTAGGAGATTTATTTTTTGTAATATATTTATGTTTTTATTTATATATATTATATTTAATGGTGTCAAAAAAAATTGTGTAATACTTTTTTAAAGGTACGGAGCAAACGAAGGATGCGATGTGGGATCGTATCGAGGAGAAGTTCTTCACGGCGATGAAGAAGGACGGCTCCTACCGAACCCGGGACCAACTCACTTCCAAATGGAGCCACATCAACAAAAAAGTCCGAAAGTTTATGGGAGTTTACGAGGAATGCTCCCGGTCTCGGAGGAGCGGCACGAACGACGCCGATGTTCTCCGGCTTGCCACGACCCGGTATCAAGACGACGGGAACCAAGGCAAGGTGCCCATCGATCTTTGGAGGATTTTGAGTCGTTCCCCGAAGTGGCAACAACTCAACAATCCCGACGGCGGACCGTTCCGGACCGACGGCGGATCATTCTGGAAAAGATCCACCGTCGACGCCGAGGTTGAGGTCGACAAGACTATCGGTTCTACCGATCAAATCCCTCCCTTCAACGTTGCGGATTCCGATGACGAAGACCCCATTCCACGGCCGATCGGAAGAAAGAAGGCAAAATCCATTGCCTCTGGTTCGGGAGGGTCCGCCTCTGTTTCCGCTTCTCCCCGCGACGAAATCGGCCGGGCAATGATTGAACAACTTCGGGCGTTCATCTCCAAGAACAAGAGAGGTTGAAACTTAAAGAGAAGGAGTTGAAGCTAAAGGAGTAGGAGGCCGAGATGAAAGTGATGCAAACCGACCCCGGGACGTTGTCGGAGTTTGGACGAATTATCTACGAGCAAAGAATGAGAGAGATCAAGGAGAAATATAATTTTCCTTAGTTTTTTTATTAATGTATCTTTTTTTTAAATTATTGTCGCTTTTTTTATTTAATTAATGTTTTTTTTATTATTCGTGTTTCAATTTAATTAAATAAAAAATTAAGTACATTTTATTAATTTAATTTTAGAAGATGTATATTTAAAAATGTAAAAAATGAAGGTTTGAAGCCCAGTTTTGAAGCCTCGGGGCTTCAAACCCATTTCCAGTGAATTTTGGGTGTAAGTTAAAGTTGACGTGGCAGAAAGAGAAAGTTTGAAGCCCCGGGGCTTCAAACGTATTACCAGTGCTCTTAGCTATGGGCCGTTGGACTTCCAAAAAAAACTATGGGCCGGTGGGAGATTCGTATGTGGGGGCGGGGATTAGAAAAAAGTGTGCTTCACATTATTTTTTATATTTTTTATTTAAAAAAACACAATCTTATGTAAATAGTAAAAAAATATTCATTTTGCTCATATGTAGGTCTATAATAGACCTAATGTCCACCATAAAATTTGTCTAAAAAAAGTGACCCCATGCACGAAGAGCATGAAGTTCGGGTCTTCAAATTTTTTGAAAGATATTATTATGAAATGACAAAAAAAAGTACTCTGTAATAAATTTAATTTTAAATGACCATTCAAATAATTAATGAAAAAATCTTTAAGAATAGTTTGTATACTTTCACTTTTAAATACGGAGTATTATTCTAATAATTTTAATTTTATTACTTTCAAATTCCATTCTATTTATGGAATACTTTTTAATATTTTTTTATTTTATCAACTTTTCTTTTGTAATTTTTTACTCCGTATATGGGTGGAACTTTTTTAACTAGGGATATTCTTTTAATTTACCAATTTTTTTAATACACTAGATTTTGGGAAAGTAGAAATTTAAAATGATTGTTGGCTTTGTTGTTTTATTGTATTTACTCCGTATTATACTATAGAGTTATAGTCGGAGTAGTAATCATGTTTTAAAGATGGGATTCCTTCGGTGCCCTTTCTAAAGTGGGTGTTTTAAAACACTCCATACTTGTCCCAATTATTAATTGACATGTGGACACATATGCCATCTCATTTAAGTAGAATTAAATTTATCTTTTTTGCAATCAAGTCTTAAGGTTATCTAAGCAAATTAGAACCAATCTTCGTGCCCTTCCAATCTTCCATAGTTCCGTTTCCTTCTTATGGTTTCCTTCAAGTGCGTAGCTCTCAATCCAAAGGAAAAGGAATTGCACCCGAAGCTCTCAATCCGAAACATGTTGTTTTTCTTCAAGCTAGGGTTTCATATCGGTTCATTTTTCATCTCCTTTTTCCGTAAACATTTCATTACTTCAATTTTATTTCTTTTGAAGATTTATTATCCAATATTTTGCATTAATAGAATAAAAAATGTAAGAAAGTGTTGTTGGCCGAATTCAAAAAAATAAAAATAAAGGAAATGGTTCCTCTCTTTTTTATACTCCCTCCATCTCATAAAGTTATTTTCGTTTCAAAAAAATTGCATCTCTTAAAGTCATTTCCATTTCTATCAAAAAACCACTTTTACCCTTTACTTTTTCATATCCTACTTATCACATCATACCTTTTTTTCTAATAATCTACACATCACTTCCTACTTTTACCCATCACATCAAGGGTATTTTTGAAAAGTCAACACAAAATTATCCCTTCTTATTTTACCACTTTAGTCAAACCGTCCCTATTTTTATGGGACGGAGGGAGTACTTACCCATCCTAAAATAATTTTCCAACCATTATTCACATGGTTAAACTTTATTTTTTTTGCTTATTTTTTTTAGAGTAATTCCATAATTGGTCCTTTATAACAGTGGGTTTCCATATTTAGTCCTCTGTTATCAAATATTACCCCCGTAACCCTTTTTTTATGAGTGCCTTTCCACAAAAGGTCCTTTTTTGATCTTCTGTCATGTTGATGTTAATTTTAAGGCTAAAAATATAATTTGACATCAACTTAACATTATGTCTAGTGACGTGTTCTGGTATTGGTTAAGTTGATAACACAGAAATAATGACTATGATTGTGGGCAAGGATTCCGACGAAAGACCACGACCGTGTTTGGAAAACAGCATTTGGGATAGCTTTTGGCATCTTTGACTGACTTTGGCTTTTTTAACCAAGCGAACCGCCAAAACCATTGTTTGGTTAATGGCTTTTTCACTTGGCATTTTGATCCGAAAAGCCAAAATCTGAAATGCCAAGGTGAGTAGCATTTGGACTTGGCGGTTAGGAAAAATAATTTTTTTAAAATCATTTTTGTTGAAAGATATTTTATAATATATGTGAAAAATAAAAATAAAAGTTAAAAAAATTAAATACGAAAAAATAAAATGAAATTAAAAAAATTTTATATTTATAATTCATTAAAAAATTTATTTTTATAATTTATTATGAATTAAATGAAATTAAAATTTAATACTCCATATAGTAAGGATTTAATTTTTACATGTAAAAAAATGAAAAATAAATATCATGTGTCTATATATATATATATAAAATTTTATTTAATTTTTTATTTAATTTTTTTAATTTAAAAAAAATATATTTATGATATGATATTTAAAAAAATTGTAAAATAAAATATACCATAAATGGAGGGATGTCCTTTTATGTAATTTTATTTACAAACAGCTAAGTATAAACAGCTAAAGTTGCCAAACACTTAAAATTTAACTGCTAACAGAAACAGCCGGTCAAAACAGCTAACTCAATCAGCCATTCAAACCAGCTAACATAAACAGCCAACTGCCAACAGCTAGTGTCCAAACAAGGCCCACATTTATAGACTATGGTTGTAGTAGAAAGCGACTGTAATTCACAAACGACGCAATCGGAACAGCCTTAGGATTTGTGTATGAAAAAAAATATATATTATCATTGTGAAATTAAACTTTTAGCCTTCAAATTAGCACCAACATGATAGAAGATCAAAAAAGGACTATCTGTGGAAAGATACTCATAAAAAAAGGACTACGGGGGTAATACTCCCTCCGTCCCGGAGTATTCGTCCACTTTTGACTTTTGGAACTGTTCATCTAAGCACTTTGACTCATCAAATTCTCTCAATGTGTAAGCCAAAATATAGTCATGTGTGATCTTGTTTGATTTGTCTTAACATATAGATTATTAATATATAATTTCTATAATTTTTTAATATATACAAATTACAAGAGTAAAATGGATTAAAGAAGTGTATTGGATGGTGTGTAAAAATGAAAGTGGACAAATACTCTGAGACGGAGGTAGTATTTAATAATAGAGGACTAAATAGGAAAACCCTCCTGTTATAAAGGACCAATTATGGAATTTACTATTTTCTTTAGTTATTTGATAAAATAATATAGTTTTAATGTAGAACTTTTGATGTAGTTTTAAAATATATAATTTTTATTTAAATTTTACAGTTATAATCAATTAAATTGAATTGAAAATAATTTCATTCAAATCTCATAAAACGAATTGGGAAGATCATTTTAGGACGGGGAGAGTAATTAAAGTTTGTTTCGTTATCTGAATTTATGGAAGGCAATCCTTATTATTTAATTACAATATTCATTTTGACCTTCAAATTAAATCGGAAACACCCAATATTATTTCATTTTGTTACCAAAGGATATATTTCACTCGAAGTAGAAGGAAAGTTTGATGGGAGAGAGTAGAAAACTAATTGATTCTACGGAAGGGCGGGAAGATTGGTTCTAATTTGCTTAGATAACCTTAGGACTTGATTGCAAAAAAGATAAATTTAATTCTACTTAAATGAGATGGCATATGTGTCCACATGTCAATTAATAATTGAGACAAGTAGGGAGTGTTTTAAAACACCCACTTTAGAAAGGGCACCGAAGGAATCGCCTTTAAAGATTAGTGCGAGTAAAGAAAGCACGAAACCTGATTTTTTTGAAAAAAAATTGAATCATATACTTCTAAATAGTATATGTAGAAATAGGTCATATACTACTACATTACAATAATAGTTTTTATTGACACGTATACTACTACAAAAATGGCCTTTTAAATAGGTCATTTTTACATGAAAAATGCTAGGGTCGGTGTACCCCATTTGTCCCCCACCTCCTCCATTACCACATAAATAATGGGCAAGAATTTTAAAAAAAAAATTAAATAAATAAAAAGTAGATAAAAATGAGTGGTGAAGAAGGAGGTGGGGGACATTTGGTGTACCCTTAGCATGGCTCTTTTTACATGTTTAAATCGGTTGAAAGGCATTTAAAGGCCCCTGATTTTATCAGATAACACCTCCTCGATCAGCTGGAGCTGTAAGTATTAGATCGCAAGATTGTGTTGATCTTGTCGAAAATACTTCCCTTCAATACCAGTCCCTGATTTCATTAACTCGAAACTCTCTAGCTCGGCGGCTTCTGTTTTGGTGAGATCATTCACTTTTCTTATACATTACCCAAAATGTAATGCATTCCATTCTCAATTTCTCATCATTGATAGGGTAGCCCATTACTTACTTGTCCTCAAACATGCCCATTGCATGTTGAGGCCAAGCCTTGTCCTCATCCTCAGATGCAGTTGTGTGTCCATTAAACGTGTAACTGACTAGGCATTCATTCCGGCAATTATTAGACGTATTCATGTACAAAATTTAAGTAGTGAGCATGAGACTTCAAATAGGCGTTGTTGCCCGTCCCCGTTTGGATACTTGGAGATGTCCCGGCACCCAAATCCTTCATAAATTTTGAAGAAGTTGACGTTTTCACTCTTCTGACCCCGTTCCCGTCTTGGTGCAAATTAAGTAGTGGGCATGAGAAGGGTTAGAGGTAGACCTAGGAAGAATAGGAAGTAGGTAATTTGACAGAACTTACTACTTCAGGATTTTACCGAGAATATGATTTAAGATAGGAACACCTGGACGCCTAGAATTAGAGCAGTTGGGTAGGCCTTTAAGCCTTAGTTTGAAGCTTGTGTTGGTGTGTTTTTTGCCTTAGTTCCTTGCTTGTGCATGTGTGTTGTCTATACTTTGGGCAAGAATTGCTAGTGGTGGTATGTGTGCTTATTTTGTCTGTACTCTTACTTTGTGCTACCTTGTTTATTTTGCTTACAGAGCTTCTTTCTCGGCCATATGCAGCTTCTTTCTCGGCCATATGCAGCGTAGACGAAAGGGATGTTCTTGCACCAATCGAGTTGGTTAAGAGCTCTAATCATGTTTGGACGTCCAATTGAAAATACACACACATCCCATGGTGGTTTTGTATATTTGAACGCTTTACAAATCACATGTAATGGAAATAGGTTATATGGTATCTAAAAACAACTCAAGATATGAGTTCACAACTTTGTAAGAGTTACCCTACATGTTTCTGAACAAAGGAAAGTACAAAAGTTTGGGTTCTTTCACAACCAAGTACACAACATTTTCATCTGCGATTTATTCCGAGTCAGACGAATCTGCATTTGAGCTTTGGCGAACACTCCTTTGTTGAGATTTTGATTTTGATGCCATTAAAGAAGAAGACTCAGACTCAAGATTGATGACTCCAGCTTTGGCTAACCTCTCTTCTAGTTCCTCCGTCGTAAAATCATCTTTTCCCCCGAGCTCATCAAAACCAACCTAATAAGCGTCATGCATAATGATCAGTTAAAAAAAACTCCCACAAAAAAAAGCACAAGTTTGTAATTTTTTTGTGGTGTCATGGACATCAATCACAATTCAAGTGTTTGAGCCAAATTGGCCCTTAATAGTTCCAAGGAGAAACGGTTTCATGACACAGAACGTACCACATAATCCTCTACTTTAGCATTTTTAACAAGGGCAATTGTTGGGAGAACAGTAATCTTCAGCTTTTCGGCCAAGAACGGGCTTTTCTCAGCATGAATTTTTACATAACGCGTCTCCATATGCCGTTCTGCCAATATTCGCATATGCTTATCCACTACCTGCCATCATCATATTGTGCTGGTTAACATGCCATAAATGCTTCCCCCTCAAGTAAAACATGGAACATAGTGTGAGAGACCATAAAAAGAACAAAAAAATTGGGAAGAAACATGTTTTTATGCACAGTCCTCAAAACAAACCACAAGCTTCTAAGATTGCATGCTCAAATTGGTGTAAGTGTGTTCCATTTCATTCATAATACACAAAATAAAGCACAAACCAAGTCAAAATAATTAAATGAAAAAAAACATAAATATTCACTGAATTAATGAAAACAAAAACATTCCATCTTAAAACACAGATATTGAACCCCACAAGAAGCAAAACACACAACATCACACTGGATTCCTTTGTCTATATAGCAACTTTCAGCAGAGGGAGAGTTTATTCCTATATAAGCATCAAACCTTTGAAGTTGAGGATGATAATGACTCTCAGATACTAGCAGTGGAAGAACAAGAATTCTGTTGGACAGTGGACTGAATGTATTTTTTTTTTTTTTGCAGAACTCAGTGGCTTAAGAAAGAGAGTTTCATCAGAAAAGGATAATCAGGCAATAATTTTTACAGTACTGGAATAATCAGGAAGCTAATGAGCACAAACTGTAAAATCCTGAATGAAAGCTTCCATTTTCCCATCAAAACCATACTGCAATCACCAGCACAAGAGTGTGCAAGTCCTGTGCAGTAAAGGCAGCTTGATCTTATCTCCATAAAAAAGCTTACTTCAAATGAAACCAAGCTAATAGTTACACCACAGAGCACCATTGTTCTAAAAATCCCCACCTAGCCCCGCCTAAGACCGCCAACACCATGATAATCTCCGCCTAAATACATCAACACTGGGCCATGTAGCAGCATATGAAGGGTTGAAATGTGAGAGCGGGATAGTTTTTTTAGTCCCACCCTCCACTGTTGCCACATAGCACAACAATGAAGTAGACAACATCTGAGGGTGGGTTAACACTTTTGAGGCAGGGCTGCAGTATATCCCCCCTAGCCTAATCTAGGCGAGCAGATTTCATGTCCCAAAAATGTTATCTCATTTTAAACATGCTGCCACGACAGCACAACAATGAAATGAGACTACCTTTTTGTACTATGCGGCAGCATGAGAAGGGTGAGTCATGACTCACAACGTGGTGGCGTGGTGCAATACCATTTTTGCGACAGGGATCCCCTACCCAAATCTATCACCTAGGACACACCTGGCGCTTGCTCTAGTCTACCACCTAAAACACATCTAGCACTTATTTAGAGCAACTTTCCTAGAACAAGGAACATCACAGATCAAGTTTCTGTAGAGTAAGATAGCAGAATACTAATTTAAATTTTGGACTTGAATTATGTCAAAATCATGTATCGATAAAGGACATTAATCTATTGAATTCTACACCAATTTACACAAAAACAGAGCTAAAATGAATGGATTTATTTCAACTATAGTGATTAGGTTACCTTGCAAGGCCAATTCTCGCGGTAGAAATGGCAGACAACGCGCTCGCTGGCCTTAACCACGGAGAAGAAATCTTTTTCGGCCATTATCTCGGAATACTCGCCGTGGCCGAGAGATTTCCAGCGGCTCCGCTTCTCGGCCATTTTCTTCATCTGCTGCAATCTGCGCTCCCTGAGCACCTCTATATCGTCAAGGTCTAGCCGATCTAGGGCCGCAATTTCCTCATCGATCTTATCCTCTACGGCCTTGGCCACCGTCAACACTTGCTTCTCTATTATCTGGCCAGAAAAAAAAATGAAAAATCACAACAGGAAGAATTCCGTGATTGATAGAACAGCTTCCGGCCAGACTTAGAATCAATGTGTTAAAAATTCAGACGTAAATGTCCATGGACTTGTAAAGCGTACCTCTTTGAGCTGGGGATTCTCCATTGGGAAGATAGATGCAAAGCTAATTCTCAAATCGTTATGGAACAACCGATTTATGGAGTATGATGAAGCCTATCTTGTAAAATCCTGAATGAAGAGAGTTTGTAGAGTTTCTATTGGAATATCTAAGAGAAAAGGATGAGTTAGTAAAATCTTGGATTGAATCAACTAATCAGATTCAAACCTTTACTCTTTGATTTTGGCCAAAATGTTTCATGGCCTGGTTAAGTGAAATCAGGCCAATACAAAATTCTAGCATCACTCAATCATGAAATTGAATTATGTATCAATTCTACGCGTGAAAAGCAGAGAACAAACATATCCATACTAATATCTCATGCAAAACAATTGGGAGGTATGAGTATAACTATGTTGTTCTCCACAGAACCATAGAATGGAAGGCTTTAAATGACAAACTGGTGCGGATCTGATGCATAGATCTGAAAGTCTAAAGATCAAGTGGTGAGGTCGGGCTCTCGAAAGATAACAGTATAAGCTGTATTGACGTCCTAGTATGGATCTGGACAGGTCA
This sequence comes from Cuscuta campestris, assembly GCA_900332095.2. Lineage (NCBI taxonomy): Eukaryota > Viridiplantae > Streptophyta > Magnoliopsida > Solanales > Convolvulaceae > Cuscuta > Cuscuta campestris. The sequence goes on along the minus strand of OOIL02005040.1, from coordinate 1,198,635 downwards.
AGGGGTGACAAGCTTGTATTTCAGTACAAGAAGCAATCTGAAACCCATGATAAACAGCTCCATAACCAGAAATGTAAAACTAATTGATATGGAGCATCAATCTGTACATGTTTCTAAAGACAGACATTCTCAAAATTGCTAAAGTTGCTATTTTTGAAAACAACATCAAAGATATAAGAGAGATTTGTCGGTTGGAACATTGGATTCCCCACCAGGTCCGGTCCTAAGAATTCAATGGCCTGGGCCGAGATGGAAAAAAAATAGTCCTAAAGGCTTTTTATGGATGTTGTAAAAATGTATTTTAGAAAATTTCCACTTATTTTTAACTCTTCCTAACAATTATAAAAAGTCAACTTGAGAAGATTTATGGTGTACAGAGAGTATATATTATTTTTCTTTTAAAAAATTATTTTCATTTACCGTTTTCAATAATTAGCACCTAAAATGTCAAATTTCACATACAAACATTTTCAATGCCACATGAGTCCACAATGCATCTTTATCATCTTCGCACTCTTTATTGTGTTCTTCAGTCAAATATATTTTCAATGTATTCTTCTCAGCACGACCACTTTTCTAATGTGAAGCACGACAATAAACTCAACTATTTAATCAACTATTGAATGCTTTAGACAGACTTATGTTTTGAAATTAAAATATATGTAGATTGGATCAAATGTGTATTTGAAGAAGTTAGGAGCTCAGGTCGACAGTGTGTATGGTCTATTGTCCCATATTTTGGGTCAATACATTTTGAATTCTGAAATTGACAGGTTAAACTGAAAGTGTCGGGGCTGTTTAAATTTATGAAGATGATGATCAAGACAGAACAAAGATGCTGTTGTGTTATGTGTACGCCTTATAATCCTGATTTTTGGAGTTAAAGTTGGTAATTTAGATATTTAAATCCCATTTATATATGTCAGATACTCCCACTTCTTATACAAAGCATTACACAAGTATATAAACATTTCAGCACCATGTCAACAAACTAAAGTCATGTATAGAATTACGGAATTACCTCTTACATTCCATTATATACAGTGTCTCACTTTAAGGGGATGTCCATTTTCCAAAATTACCGGAGCATATTGTGTCCTAAATGGATATCAATCAGTGAGTTATGAGTAGCAAAGAATTGTATGTTGCTTTGTTGAGAAAAGTTACTGTTGGATATGAATGTAGTGATGAGTATTCAGCAAAAAATTGGTTTACTTTTGTTGGAACAACCGGGTAAGGAAAATACTAGGGGCACACCAAAGGTGTACCCCATTTGTCCCCCACCCCCTCCATTACCACTTAAATAGGCAAGAAATTTAAAAAAAATTAAGTAAATAAAAATAAAAAATAAATGAGTGCTTATGGAGGGGGTGGTGTACAAATGGGGTACACCTTTTGGTGTACCCCTAGCATCTCCCACCGGGTAAACATGGTATGAGACAATTAAAACACAATTGATTTGGTTTTTGTGTACAAGGGTTATGTGATGTTATTGCTTAAATGGAGAGTAGTATAAAGAGAATGATGTGTTTAAGTGTACTAAATCTTGAAATAATATTGGAGCCAAATATCCGAATCCACAATCTAATAAAGGTACTGTGCGGTTCTATTTTTTTGGGTTTTTCATGTAATTCCTTTAACCTTCTCAATTATTAAACTAACAGAACAATGTATGGAATTTGAGACAATAACTTCTTAAAAATTGGGTTAAAGATTTGAATCACACTTATGCATTCTATGTGGTTGACATGTCCTTAACCATATTAACAAGAAATGAAATTTTAATATTAAAGAATGAGTAAAGCTAGAGTCACAAACCAAATATTCACAAAATGCACAAACTTACCCAATATATAAAGTAATGGTTTTAAATAATGGTCTCAATAATTACCGTAAAAAATAAAAAGTTAAATACACAAATAGTAAGTTTGTGCATTTTGTGAGTGTTTTGATTGTATATCTAACATTACTTTTAAAAATGTAGAAAATCAAGCATTGCTATATTCTTTTATTGTATTGAAAGGAGAAATTTTTCTATGCCGATACCATGTAATATAGAATGCAGAGTATTCTCATGCATAGGTGAATCAAGAAATCAGGGATACTAGAGAATTCAGCCCTTGCTATATCGATTTGACTATGACTATCCAAAATTACTCTATTAGCAATACAAAATTCATTTTCTTTTTCTATTTTTTAAAATTGAGAAAAACTTTCTCTTAATTGAACACATAAAAAGCATTCAAAATAAGAATCCAAAGATGAAAGACCAATTAAAAATATGCAATTTTCATCAATTATTAGTTGGAAACAACAATAAATCAATCGATTAAAGATTTAAAACATTAAGCATTTAAAATTTCAACTCTGCCAAAGTATAGATACCTGTAGAAGTTGGAATGGCAGTTAGGTTGATGGCGGAAATAAAGGCAGCAAGCCGTAGCCGCGATGGTGCGCAGACTCTGGCAGAGTTAGCGGCGGCAAGGCGTAGCCACGACGGAGCGCAGATCCAGGTTCGACTATGCAGATCCGGTCTTAGGTCTCTATGCACGTTTTTAGTTTTTAGATTGACACAATTTCATAGTATTTTTTAGTTAAATTGTGGTATACTTTGACAATAAATTAAATACGATTTAAAAATGATTAAATATTATTTCCCCCGTCTCACAAAACATTACTTATTTTGAATAGTATTTGGTCAAACAATTACACGTTTTGACTGTAAATGGTGAGAAAAGTATATTGAATTTTAATATAAATTTAATATAATTCAATTATCTAGTTTTGATATATCAAATTTTTATAACATTTCTTTATTTAGATTATACGGAGTATTTATTTTATGGACAAAGCATGTAACTGTTTGACCAAAAATACATCAAAATTGGTAATGTTTTGTGGGACGGAAAGAGTATAAAAAATTAATAAATCAAAATTGTATCTTCAAATAAATTCAATTTTACAAAATTTAAATTATAACTAAGTTTATTTTTTCCATAGTTTGCGGTCGAACTCAAAAAGGTTATCACAATTTGAATTTTTGGTAAAATTGTGAAATATATATATATATATATATATATATATATATATAATTTTTAATAATTAAATGCTATAAAAGTTTAATATATCGAAACTATATTTTAAAATAAATCTAAAATAATCTCAACTTTACTCGGTCTTTAAAAATAATTCTACTTTGCACTATGATGCATAATAATTCTAATTTTACTAAAATTTGTAAGTTTAAGATCGCCGTTAAGTGGTCAACGGCGTGTTATTTAAAAGTCACAACTCCGTATATTTAAAACTCACAACTCCGTAAATTTATATTTTATGTATTGTGCGTAAAATGTCAGAAATAAAATATAAATATACGGAGTTGTGAGTTTTAACAATTTACGCACAATACATAGTATTAATGCACTTCTTCTTCTTTTTTTTAAGAAAAATTATCTAGAATAATATCAACTTTATCTGTTTTTTCAAAAAATAAGAAGTGATAAATTAATACTCTATTGTGCGCAAAATGTCTCCACTCCTTATATTTTGATGTTATTTCTTACCACTTTGAGTTTAATTTCTATTGATTTTTCTATTTATTTCATTAATTTTGTATGTCTTTATTTATTTTCTCATTTTTGTTATTTGAATATCTATTTTTTATTTTTATAAGGAAAGACCAATTTTTAAAAAATGAAAAAGAAATGAAGAAAGATATCCATTTTTGAAATTTAGATGAAAATTTCAGAAAAATTAAAAAATGAAAATTCATAAAAAATAATTCCAACTTTCATTTTATTACGCAGAATAGGTCATTTTTGTTAATACACTGTTGACAACTTAACGGCGATCTAAAACATACAAATTTTAGAAAAATTAGAATTAGAGAGGTTGGGCAAAACCCCGATTAGATGGTTCCAAACGACAAAACCAACACTCTGTATTGCATAGAACACATCATTTCGGCTACACATTCAGAATAGGTTTCCTGGTACTACACTATATTATGGATTTTGAGTTGGGTATAAAGTTTCTTGTCAAAGATTGATAACACACTGCACATCAATTTCTGTTTTAAGCTTTTACTCTGTTTCTTCTTCGCACTGGCAGAGAGTTTTTCTTCTTATCAACTTGGGGTTTGCTCTCCTTTGGCTTCTGAGATGCCTGATGATCAGCATTGACACTAAGTTTGGATTCTGGAGTAGTAATATGTTTTACTTCACCAGTCTCTTGAGTTGACAATGGCAACTCTTTGGTATCTACATTGGCATGTTCTTCAACAGCAGGCATGACATTTTTGGTTTGTGGTGACGGATGGTTAAAACTCCAACGTGTATTATTAAACCATTTGTTAACCTGTAGTATAAGAGATATCGTTACAGAAGTGGAAACATAATAAGTGTTAGTTTCTAGTCAACATTTTAAGGCGATTTCCTATTTCCCACATATTTTTTTACAAAATGATACCACCTAACTTTATTCACTACACTGGTTCTGATTGGCTTGTTATAAAAATAACTGGAAAAGATGCTCTAATTGAGCGCTCCAACTTTGCTTTTTTTAGATTTTTTTTATAACTCACTGTAGAAATATATTCCCTCCATCCTAAAAATATCTTCCCTCGACACATTTCTTAAGATTGAATTTGTGTGGTTTTGGTTTATTTATAAATGATAGAAAGAATGCAGATCACACAACTCTTTTCTTAGAAAGAAACAAGAGGACATCCCACAAGAGTGGGGCAAGAAGGATTAGAGTATATTGAGAGAAGGCGGCGTTTTTAATATGGAGGAAGTATATGTTAAATAAATGGTCTACTTAAGCCAATTAAACCACAATATTTCAGGATATTCAACAAATTCAGCCACTCAGCTCACTTATTTTAGGCCAAGCCAATTTTTTTTTAGATAAGCAAGAGTTAGAGTAATAATAACAGTTGTCAGTCCAATACAAATGCTTGAGTGGAAATACACGAACCTGCTGGACTGCCAGTCCCAATTCTTTAGCCAAGCTTTCCTTGACTTCTCGTTTTGGGTAGTGATTTTCCTTGAAGGATTCATAGAGCCTCTGCAACAGAGAGATTTTAGGTATACATGTCAAACTGAAGAAATGAACAGAAGTTAAAGGCCAGGATGCTCATAGGAACACATTTATTGAAGTGGTAGAACTGTTCTGCATTTTAATATAGGTTTGGATATAGTACGAGAAACAGATGACATTCTACAAATACAAGTAAAGGTATTTTTGAAGAAGCAGAAATTACACCACAATTTTTTATTTGTAAGTCTTGTGTGCAAACATTTGGAGAAAAAGAGCAGCTATATTAAAGGTGCCACTGCAGTTATTTAAGCTGAAAACACAAACAAATCATTTTTACCTTAATTACATCATCTCCATACTTTAATCTTGTGTTTCTTTTACTACTTAAACCAGATTCAGATTCCACCAAGCTTTCAGCCTTCCGCTTCTTGCTAGACATTCTAGAAGCATTCTTGACAATAGTATCTACTGGACTTTGATCAGATGACTTCAGAGCAGCTTTGTCACTTCTTTTCTTTCTGTTTTTGGAAGCTGAATTATCCTCATAATCTTCATCACTAGAGTCAGAGGATGCAACTCCAAACGTTTCCTACAGGTGCCAACAAATTAAGATGGAAACTATGCAGTCAGATTACAGATTAACAATTAAGATGGAAAATCGGCATTGCATGAATATGAACCAAGCCTGATAAAGAAGCAAATGATAAATATGACTACAACCTAAACTAAAAGTACAAGTACAATATGCCAAGACTTCTCAACTCAAAAAAAGGTCAGTTTGGAACCTGAAAAATACCATGGGCAGAAAATAATGAGAAGAATATAAGGGAAATTTGGGGGAAAACAAACTTTTGGTTCAAAATTAGCATCAATATAAGGTATTCATATATATAATTTCATTTTCCATCATCTAAAGATAATAAATTTAAACATATGTTTAACAAAACATTTTTCATAGCATTTCCCCCCTTACCCTAACATTTTCTTGGTTCCAAACATAGCCATACAGTTTAGTGTGTGTGTGTGAGAGAGAGAGATCAATAAATCATTGACGATGGATTGGGAACATTGGAAGAGTTATAGTTTGTATGATCACTTGCAAGATAAATCATAAATTTAATACTTAAGAGGCAAAGTATGCAGTCATTATAAAATAAGAAACTCACATCATGTAACTTTTTGTAATCCAACCTCTCAACATGCCTTTTTCCAGATGCAAGTGTTTCATAGGACTGCATAAGAAATCCAACTTCACCCTTCAAGGAATGGGGCCCACCACCTACTTCTACTTTTTCATAATGATCTTCTTGCCCAGGCAACATGATATTTTTAAACTCTACACTGAAATCCTCAGAGTCAGAAGTAAAATCAGAAGATGAACTATATTGCATGATCTGTTCATTGTGTTCATGGGAATCAGGATCATAATCATCATCTTCTGAATCTTCAGATGGAAGCCCAAGGAGTAGTTCATCATTAGGGGTCTCCAATTCAAAAGATGTGTCAGAAGAATCACTTTCATCATCAGAGTGTGATTCATCATCTTCTGAAATCTTCGCATCTACTTCCAGATTATCAGGGTTATAGTCGTCATCCTCAGAATCATCTGAGGGTAATCCC
>OOIL02005040.1:1115795-1191216 GCA_900332095.2 Cuscuta campestris | reverse complement strand
ATAATATCACCTACATCTTCACTATCAATCTGCCCCTCTGAGTCAAACAATGATTCTGGGAACTGCCCCTCAAAAAGTGATGCATCTATGCGTGAAAATAATTCTCTTACTTTCAGCTTGTAATGAAAAATCCCAGATTTTGCACGTTGAAGCTCCTTCTCAGGCTTTATTTTTTCTAAGCTGAAAAGGAAAAAGAGGAAACTCAAATGGCTGATCTATAAATAGATTGAAAAACTTGAAATGAAAAACATTTAATCTTTTGCCTTGTCACAAGATGGATTGGGAGAATACAAACCTTTGACCTTTCCATCCTTCGCCGGAGTAAGCATCAATTAAGCTTTGTTCATATTGTATTCGCCTGACTAAATATTTTAGATGGGATTTTATCCCCAATAATTCATTTGCAGCAATCCGTTTCCTTTGCTTTCTTTTCCTCCTTTTTCTTTTCTTTTCTTTGTTGGAATTATCAGCTGCTGAAACATTTGTTGTTTCTGGAGATTCAGTCTTTTCTTGTGTTCTTGAGCGCAATACTCTAGTACTGGTTACTAGTGATCTCAAAGAAGATATCTTTTTCCGTGATTGCCCAGAATGGCTTTCATCTCCACATTCTAACTGACTAGGATTTACATTTGAATCTCTATACATTTCTCTTAATTCTTGACCTGTACTTTCAGATGCAACACCCAGTACTCCCACCGAATTAGCTATAGGAATCGCTTCCCCTCTTTCATCTAGAACTTCAAAATTATTAAAGCTGGAGTTCACTCCCAAGCCTTCCAGTCTGGATCCACTTTGCTCCCGGCTAGAGTTGACAGAAGCATCTCCACAGAGAAGCAAATCCTTTTTACAGACAGATTCTACCACCATTATTTCATCTATGTTTCCATTAATTTTACTTCTATGATCCAATGGATGGCTAGGATTTTCAACTGTAGACTTTGGAGTTTCTTGTATCTGTTCTAAAACGAGATCTTCAAACACATCTCTTGGTGATTCTGCTGAATGATCTATCTGAGAAGTGGTGTCCTTGTTTTCAGATGGTAATGCCACTATACTGTTGGAATTCAACCCGCAATTTTCAAACGGCAGATCCTTTAGCTCTATGATAGAATCTGTAAAGATATGCCCAGTGGGTGACACTCTTTGACATTGTGAAGAAGACTCAATTGTATCAGTAATTCCCACACGGTCCTGACTCTGGGCATTTTGATACCCATCTCTTAATTCTTGGCCTGAACTTTCAGATGCATCACCGAACACTCCTGCTGAATGGTTAGCTATAAGAATCGCTTCCATTCTCTCATCTAGAACTTCAATGTTATTGAAGCTGGAGTTCACTCCCAAGTCTGCCAATCTGGATCCACTTTGTTCCCGTCTAGAGTTGACAGAAGCATCTCCATGGATAAGCAAATCCTCTCTACAGAGAGATTCTACAACCATTTTTTCATCTATGTTTTCATCAATTTCACTTCTATACTCCAAAGGATGGCTAAAATTTTCAACTGTAGACTTTGGAGTTTCTTTTATCTGTTCGAAAACAAGATCCTCAAACACGTCTCTCTTCAGGGCCGGTCCTAAGAATTTAATGGCCTGGGCGAGATGGAAAAAAATAGTCCTTAAGGCTTTTTATGGATGTTGTAAAAATGTATTTTAGAAAATTTCCACTTATTTTCAACTCTTCTTAACAATTATAAAAAGTCAACTTGAGAAGAATTATGGTGTACAGAGAGTATATATTATTTTCTTTTAAAAAAAATTCATTTACCGTTTTCAATAATTAACACCTAAAATGTCAAATTTCACATTCAAAGATGTTCAGATCTATATTTAGATATATTCAACCATATCATGAGTTTGCCTATATATGAATTAGGTGACGGCTCGAACGGGTATGGACGAAGCATCTATGGTCAGTACGGAGTATGGACCATATTCTCAGACCTTTTATTGTTTCCAATTTGATAGTGTATAATAAAATGGACTTAGCATGTCTGCAAGAAATCTCACACTAAAGAAAAAATGGCTATGGGGACCTTCACAGGTTTTGCATCTATAAAGATTCAGGCTAGAAGAGGAATTCATTATTGAATTCCATCTCCACAAATAAGCAAATAGTTTTGGAACCTATATGGCATGTTAATTTAACTATGCAGATATACTTCTCTTCATTCTTTTAAAGAGCATAGAAATGATTGAGTAATGTCCATGCTCCATAGTTTTGAAATATTGAAATGTGTGATACATGTTCAATCATTCTTTGGCTTTGAATCTTATCCCAGCTTTTAAGCTCCCACTTTTTCCAGATGATATTGTGCCAATGTGAGAGATCACTAGATTAATCAGTGCAGATTTTTGTATATATTTAATTAATTTTCTTCCCATGGGTTAGTATGCCGAGGAGCAGCCTTTGCACATTGGTGATGGTGAGGTTAGGCTACTGTGTTGCCATTCTTTTCGTCAACAGTTAAAAAACACTAGAATAATGATATTATTAGAATCTTTATTATTGTAATTGTTCAAAAATTACACTTCTTTTGTAGTTTTGTTTTTAAATTTGAATATGCAATTTGATTCGCTTTTTATTCCATATTTGAAATCAATTTTTGAATATATTTCTTTTTTAGAATATTTTTTACTCTGTTTTTTTCCTTTTAAGTTGTTAGATTTGCAATAATAAACTCACTTTATTTAGAAATGGAAACTAAATCTTTTTTAAAAAAGGTTTTTATCCCTTTTTTCTTTTCCTTTTTTTAAATTAAAATATTTGGGTTTATCAATTGAACATCCCTCTGCCATTTTCTACCATTAGTTCTTTTGCCTATTCTATCCCACCAAATTCCTATGGGTATTCTTTGGTCGCATCATTCAACCTATTTCATGTTATAATGTGTTTGAAGTATTGCAGGTAGACAAAGAGTCGAGCTGCTAATAGATAGGCAATGTGATTGAGTTCAATTTTCTTGAATAACGATATTGTTTGCAATGTGAGTATGAGACTATACAAAATTACTCTATTAGTCGTACAAAATTCATTTTCTTTTTCTATTTTTTAAAATTGAGAAAAACTTTCTCTTAATTGAACACATAAAAAGCATTCAAAATAAGAATCCAAAGATGAAAGACCAATTAAAAATATGCCATTTTCATCCATTATTAGTTGGAAACAACAATAAATCAATCTATTGAAGATTTAAAACATTAAGCATTTAAAATTTCAACTATATCAAAGTATAGATACCTATAGAAGTTGGATTGGCAGTTAGGTTGACGGCGGAGTTAGTGGCGGCAAGCCGTAGCCGCGATGGTGCGCAGACTCTGGCAGAGTTAGCGGCGGCAAGGCGTAGCCGCGACGGAGCGCAGATCCAGGTTCGACTATGCTGAATAAGGAAGCTTTGCACGGAGTATTTTCTGATCTTAGGTCTTAGATCTCTATGCTAACGACGTTTTTAGTTTTTAGTCCCAGAGATTAAAATAGTTTGATTTTTTTAATCAAATTGCAGTATACTTTGATAATAAATTAAATATAGTTTATACATATTTAAATAATATAATAAATTGATATTTTAAAATTATATCTTAAAATATAATTAATTTTACTAAATTTATATTATAAATAAATACTCCGTATATTCTTTTATAATTCGGGGTCAAATTCAAAAAGGTTATCACAATTTGAATTTTTGATAAAATTGTGTAATATTTTTTTTAAAAAAATATAATTTTAAATAATTAAATGCTACAAAAGTTTAATATGCTAAAAGGGGAAAAAGTTATTAATAAAAAAATAATGGGAAAAGCCTATAAAAAGTACGTAAGTGCTTAATTCACAATTTATATTAATTATTTATGGAAAAAGCATATAAAAAGTACGTAAATGCTTAATATATTAGTGCTAAAAAGTAATATGCTAAAAGGTGGATGCTGGTTCCGACGGGGAACACCCCCCCCGACAATAATCAATTAACAAAAAAATCAAAAAAATCTATACGTAGAAATGTCGAGTGACGCTGGAACCAGTACAAAATAGTCTCTTTGTTAGTGTTTCTGAATTAGAATTGGTTCTCTTTGCCACATCCGATTTAATTGTAATTATATAAAAAACTATTTATGATCTGATTAAATTCTACTAGAAATGACTAAGTAAGAAGAAATTAAAAAGAACAAACTCAATTATCTAGAAATAGAGGCTTGCAGTGCGGAAATTACGTATAAAATACCAGGATTCAACACCCTCATGACCTCATCCCAACTTAAATTTATCACTTCTCATTTAAGAGTGAGAACTTGTTTAGTGAGTCGAACCAAAATGAATTTTCATACCTCCCATATAGAATTCCCAATTTTTTAGTGTTGGGTAAAAATTACAACTTTCAAATATGAGAAAATTTATAATTAATCGGATCTTCGTATCAGACTCACAGTGTTAAAAGCCCAAAGTAAATAGAAATGCATTGGGCCCATGATTCGTCTTAATTCGTGCATGACATGTTTAAAATTTAAAAACATAACGCCCACCGTGGGGCTCGAACCCACGACCACAAGGTTAAGAGCCTTGCGCTCTACCAACTGAGCTAGACGGGCTGTGCTCCACTCGTTTCGATATTGCATTATATACTTAATTATATTAACTTGTTCTCATTTTGAATATCCCCTTTGTGTCCAGGAGTAAAACCCTCGCTATTAAATGGTCTTAAAACTATGCTTGGTTCGCGGAACTTGATAGGGAAAGGGAAAAAATGAATAAAAAAAAATCTTTCTTGTTTGATTAGAGAGGAAAAAAAGAAAAATGAAAGGACAGAAAAATAAAAAAATAAAATGTACTAAGAGAAAGGAAAACCAAATTGGAAGAGAAGCACGTCACGGACAACACTTGTCAGGGACATCCTCTTGCTCGATCCCCCTCTTCATTCTTGTGAGGGACAACACTTTAAATTGGAAGAGGGGCACGTCAACCCATGGTTGTGCACTTATTCTTGGAAAACTAAAAGACTGAGCTAAATGAATGTTTTTCTGTGTTTATAAGCTAGTCAAAACTATTTTTGCTTTTAAGCTGGAAAAAATAAGTATGTTTTATCTACTTATTTGTAAGTAAAATCTCTCTAGATAAGAGTAAAAAGTATGAAAATAACAAAATATGAGTTTTAAATCTTTTAAGACCAAAATAAGAGCATAATGACAGTGTGATATAATCGTACGCGTTGATAGTGTGGAGGAAAAATGATGACTGTGTGAGGTCATTGTGATCAGTCAATTGTTGGTGATCTGCGGTGGCACTCTAGTGGCCGGCAATGACAGATGACAGTGTGGCGATGATAATGTGGTAGTTACAAATTTACAATGACACAAGGTAGTTAATATGGTAGTATAACGATGATTAAGCCTGGACACGGTATGATTCTGCTTCGATTTTGGTTCTAGAACTGGCAATTTTGGCACCTGTGACTAGAGGCACCGTAACTAGCGTTGGAGGAGGCGGTTCCAGAGCCGGCGGTTCCAGAGCCGGCGGCTCCGGCTTCGGTTCCAGGCCAATTAACGGTTATTTTTTTAATCTAATATTCTAATATATAAATCTAGTATTCTAATATATGAATAATATGTAATGTAAAAGAAATTTATAAGTTTTATAAATTATTATAATATAGTTGTTGTTTAAATGAAGATTGTTGAAAATATTACAACTATACTGTTATTCTGACAGTTCAAAAAAAAGTGATGAGGTAAAAAACCGTAAACAAACACTCGAAAGAACTTATAAAATGCTCACCTAAAAAAACTAATTACATTTTATAAAAGATACAAATTTAACCTCAGAACAATCATTACCTCTGTGGTTGCATCCATGTAATTTTGGGTATCAATATCGTAGCCCGCCTCTTGTGCTCAACGCCTTGCCAAGAGCCAATCTCGATTGCAAACAAATATCTTAAGTGATTCAGTGCTAAGACCACTTCGGTAGTCGGTTAGAATATTTGTCGTTAGTATTGAATTCTTGTTCCAAAGCTACGGTTGAAACTAGCATTGGTAACACTTGTCTAGCTAGCATTCTGAGTGACGGGAATATGTGTTCATTCTGCTTCCACCATTACTCGGTATCGTTGTCTTCATCGTAGTCGCTTGGAACGCCATGGTACATTGCAAGTTTGTGGTGCGAACTTACACTTGTACCACTTGTACTCTCGACGAAGCGCTATGCTTACCTTTTTTTGCCAAGAGGCCACTGACGATCCCTTTAAAATCTTTTTTTGTCTTTGAGACAGGAAGAGCTATTGTTTTTTGAGTTCCTTCTGGTAGAGTACCGTATGTAACTTGAAATTCTTTAAATAGGACTCAAAAAGATCAATAACATTATTACTTTCTTTCATCCATTCTACTAATTAGTCATAAAAATAATTATTTTCATTTAAAAAGCAACTAATAATGCGCAATAAGATTTTTAAAATTTTCAATCTTAAAGTGCGAATCACAAATAATGCCAAATTTATAAATATCACGAATATATAAATAATAAGCACATTATTTATCTTTCATAGAATATACACAAATGTACAAATGTGGATCAAATAAACCTTTACGAAAACATGTAGCAATTATAATACACTACAAAAATCTATTGGTCGTAAGTTTATAAACATGCGAGAAAGTAAGAGTGACATTATTAAAAACCTTTAACACATTCTTCAATTTTCGAACAAGATTATATTCATTATAATCGATAAAATAATTAAGTTCATACTTGAAAATGATAAACGTTCTTCTTTATACCGCATGATCTGGTCAATCAACTTATATGTACTATTCCTTCTATTTGTAATACCTTTAGCAAATGTTATTAATTTTTTATCTGTAGTGAAGACGACTATCTCAAATTAATTTTAAGTAATCAAAACTAGTTTTAACTTGAAGGTACAATTGAAGAGGTAGAAGGTGTGTTCAGGTCAGCGCAGGCAGGGACTTACCGAAGGATTAGGAACCATAAATTTTACGAACGAACACCGTACCGTAGCAGCCCCGAATCTTCTCATGACGTGAGATTTCAATGTCACGAGAACAGTCATAAAAATGGCCAATATGATTGAAGTGCATATGAAGCTAAACATGGTCTATATAATTGAGCAGTAAAATTGAATTCCAAACCGAAACAAGAAAAATAAATAAAAATTAAAAGTTGAGAATGAACAGAATAGTAATATCTAATGTATAATCCTTATCTTCCTCTTTGCAATGCCTGCTCTGCACTCTGCACCTCCTCCAAGATCCTCTGCTTCCTCTTGGCCGGAATCGGGGTCGTCGGCCCAAAGCTCACGTAATGCCCGGATATGGCGTTGAGCGCCGAGTAGACATCCCGGAAAGATGGCCGTCCGAGCAGCCCCTTCTCCCTCCGGTACTTGGCCACCCACGAATTCGACGCCTCCCTTAGATCGGCCACCGCATCCACTATATCCGGGTCCCCCTTCTCCTTCTCCACCGTCGACTTCACCTTCCCGATCACCTCCGTCGTCTCCTTCACGTATTCCTCGTCGGAGGCTGCCCGGGCGACGGCGGCGGAGAGGACGATGCTGTGGCTGCAGAGTATTCCGGAGGAAAGAGAGATGAACTCCCGGCGGCTGGTGGGGTTGGCGGCGTTTCGCGTGGAGGCGGAGATGAACTGGGATCTGACTGGGGTTATCAGTGGTTTAGCGGCGGCGGCGGCGGCGGTCGGAGTTATTTGGGCTGGAGAAGCCATGGTGAGGTTGGGCTCTTCGTACGTTGTCTGAGAAAGGAATGAGGGGTTTAAGGAGAAGGTCAAGAAGATATGGAGGGAATCTTGCCACGTAGGATCATCATCTTATCCCATCCACGGTTTTTAGATTTGTTGGGGGTATATGAAGGGATGAGGGTCTTCTTTTCATCTTATTTTCGTTGGTTAGAATGAAATGTTTGGAGCATGATACATATATCTCAAAATTTGTACCATATTTGTATATTTAAGATATCCATCAACATTTTGATAGTATACACTGACACAAAGTATTGGTGCGTTAACAAAAATTTACACTGACACAAAGTTTTGCTGCGTTAACAAAAATTATCATTACACCAACTTAAAATGTTGGTGCATCCATGCAATTACAAAATGAGATTCAAATTCTTGGGGTACAAATAGCTTTATCCGAAATGTTTGGTAGAAAGTAGAAACTGATGTTTTTTTATATAATAATGCTAGGATTACACCAAAAAGCCTACCTTAAAGTGCATGCTTAAGGCATGTACAAATATTTTGATATTTTATATTGATTCAAAATGTTAGTGCGATCAAACAATTTGTATTATATATTTGCATGTGTAAACCATGATTTAACATCACACTAACACACAATGAAAGTGCACATAATCTCCATATTTTTTATACTATATTATCTTTCTAATTTACATCAATATCATATTAGATTTCACTAATTTTTATACTTTTTATGCTACAAATGACAGTGTACATATGCCAATTTGCCAGCATACTACAATCATCTTTGAATGATTAACTTAAACTAAGAACAAAAATTAATTTTAAAATGGTTTTTAAATATTTAATGTTATTAGTATTTAATTCTATTAATGCTTAATTTTAAAATCTAATAAAAAAATATGAAGTGTAAATATTTAATTAAAATGGCAATAATATGATAAAGTTTCATTAATTTAAACAAAACTACACTACTAAATAAAAAATACCCATCCAAAATAAAAACTAAAAAAATAACAATACTATGAAAAATATTAATATAACTACGATAATGATTTTAAAAGTTGGATATATAGCAGTGTTAAGTTAAGTTTTTATTTTTTTAAATGAAAAGGTAAAAAACTGGTGTTAAATTAGGTTTATAATTTTTTAAAATGAAATGGTAAAAAGAGTGGTGTTCAATTAAGTATTTGTTTTTTTAAGTGAAAAGAATTTGTGTTGAATTAAATTTATAATTTTAAGAAGAAATGTAAAAATGTACCGTGATATTCTAGTATGCTCGTCAAAATCTGAGTGCATTTGGTTTGTAAAATTGTTAATTTGTATCATTCATAATCTCTTATGGCAGATATGGCATTTGCAACAATAGATTGACAACACATCTAAAGTAATACTATTAACTTTTTTGAATAACTTAACAAATGTTAATGTAAACAATGTTTTTGAAGACAAACAATTTCACCAGGGTCAATAGATTTCTTTCATTAAGTTATTTGTATAAGTTTAAATGACCTCAAATTTAATTTTGTTACTCTGTGCTTAGGAAAAGTTTAAATGACCTCAAAGTTTAAATGACCTCAAATATTTTCATTATCATGTGAGTCAAATTAATTTTACGCCCCTTAAAAAATTATTTAATTACATCCAAAACTAATTTGTGCAAATATTTATCTAAGGGGGTTTTCATAACATTGGAAATCAATGTAATTGGAATGACCTGGGGATGTTCTGGTGTCCCGTTCGTAAAAATGACGGTTCCTACCCCCTAATCCCGGTAAATCCTTACTCTGCCCCGACCCGAACACACTCCTCCACCTCTTTCAATTGCACCTGACTCCAAAGTCAAAATTAAATTGGAGGTGCAATTGAAAAAGGTGGGAGGGGGGTGTGTTCGGGTCTGGGTGGGAGTTTAAAGGGGATTGAGGGTAGGAAACGTCAACTTTACGAACGAAACACCGAAGTACCCCGAATCATCCTATGATATTGATTCTCAATATCATGAGAAACGATCCCTAATTATCTATAATTTCACAAATAATTACAAAGTACTCCCTCCGTCCTCAATTTGATTACAAATTGCGGGTTACGGAGTAAAATTTCATATTTTTTGAAATCATTTTATTTACAAATTGGTATATCAATAAGATATAAAAATTACATAATAAAAAACTACGTCAAAAGTTCTACAAAACAAGAGGTAACAAGAATATTTTATTTTATCAAATACTTAATGAAATCGCGTAAACAAACAAAAGTTATCAAGAAGAAAGAGAAAAAAAAATTGTAATCTATTTAGAGACGGAGGGAGTATTATTTATACGGACATAAAATAATCTATATTGTTCTAAATCCTAACCCTCATTCACGAACATCGGTCACGAGGACACGAGGTGTTTGTGATAATTCCTCCCAGACCTAGGCTCCCACAAATAAAGACGTTGTCGAAATCGAACTGCCACTCTATTGGCGGATACCGACCGGTGGCAGACCAGCTGTTGTTCTTTAAGAAGACGAGGAACATTCCTCGATAGGGAAAATTTATAACCAGAACCGCCGCGACGCCGCCGTCTACAGTCACGTCACTCTGCACCAACCTCTGTGTCGCGAGGCTTCTGCCCCCCCAAAAAAAACCATCTTCTTCTTCTGTTGGCTTTTCCATCCTTGTTTTTCCTGCCCTTTCAAGAAATTTCACCCGAATACACCATCTAATCTGTAATCCCTCTGTTCTCAAACCAAACTAGAAGAAAGTGAATCCTCCATTTTCAAGTCCAGGTATTTATGGGTTTGTTCTGCGTGTCAAAAATCAATGAATCATCTTTCAGTTTAGTTGTGGATCTTTGTTTTACTGTTGGATTTATTGATGAAAGAGCCTGTTCAATTTTCCCAATCTCGGAGTAAATAACTTTCATTCTGTTCTTGTTATGCTTTTGAGGAATTTGAAATGATAAGGTTGACGTTTTGACAAATCCCCACTTCCTTTTGCCCGTCCTTTTCTGCCCTTTTCTGCTAGTGATTTTGCTTTAATCTCTTTCGAATCATGGGTCTCCTTTTCTTTATTTCAAACATATCTCCGAAGTTTACTACTCCTTTTCTTTTTCTATTCTTTTTTTTTTATTTTAAATTTTTGACTGGCCCCCCTCTCTTGATTTCACATCTATTTCCTGATTCATTCTATTTTTGACCGTCTTCCTTTCCTTGCATAGGTGAGTTCATACACAGAATTGCTTTTTGATCTAAAGGTGAGAATTGATTTAGCCATATATTTTGTTTGCTCTTTATGACCAGTGAGTTTATGAAGCAGCCCTTGTGTTTTCTTGGATGGGTAATTTTTTATTTTCTAGTAAAAAAGTTGATCTTTATCTTTTTTTTCTTTCTTTCTTGAGGCATATCACATGGAGCAATAAATAGTTGAAAGGGCCATCTTTCTTTCTGTCACTAGCCTTCTGATCTGTGCTTAAAATATGGTTCTTTCAGAATTTCCAGCTTTGCTGTGTTCTCTGGTTCTAATATAAAATCACACAAGATTGTGAGCACAGATAGATTACTTAGTATTGAAACTTTAGATTTGATTTGTATAGTTGAGATTCCCATTAAAGGACAAAAGCTAAAGGCTGCCTAACAGTATACTATTATGGCCTCTTCCCACATGCTAAAAGCATACTGCATTGATTTTTATGATTGATTGATTGGCCTTCCATGCTCCATTTTGTTGACATTTTATAGTGCATTTCAACAAGTAAGTTGAATTGATTTATTGGGTTACTGTTTCCTGCTAGCTGGCCTTGTTATCATCAGCTCACATCTTCTGGGATATGATTGAAAATTGATCAAAGATAGATCAGATCCTGGTTTCTGTCTTTTACTTCCCTGGAGGTCAGAATTTTCTTGGATTTCAAAATTAGATGACCCTTTTCTGTCTCTGAGAAAAAGAAATGGGGTGTTCTGTCTCAACCAGTAGTTGTGGGGAGAAAGAATCTTCTGAATGCTTCTGCAGAAGCTTGTTTGGGCGAAGGTTCCGGAACAACATCCGGGAATCACAGCAGCTGGCTTCAATACCTAACCGGATTTTTTCAAATGGAAGGAGCCGCACGTCTTGTATATTCACTCAGCAGGGTCGAAAGGGCATTAATCAGGATGCCATGATCGTGTGGGAAGTATGTTTTCTGTCTTTCCTTTTTTAACCCTTGATATAACTACTCTCCAAGCATTAGACTGCAATCATTAACTGTTTACACTTGTAGGATTTCATAGCAGAAGATGTAATATTTTGTGGCGTCTTTGATGGGCATGGGCCAAATGGTCATATGGTTGCTCGCAAAGTGAGGGATCAATTGCCATTGAAGCTATTGTCGTTCATGCGGTCCTTAGAATCAAAACGCAATGGCTCTTCTAATTGTTGCCATGGGAAGCCAAAGCTGGACGATGTTGAGCCTGAGAAGGAGGGTCTTATGGAGGATAAGATCATTGGCAGCTCATCTTGGAGAGAAGCTTTCTTGAAATCATACAAGGCCATGGACAAAGAATTAAGGTCTCATCCTAACTTAGACTGCTTTTGCAGTGGCAGCACTGCTGTCACCATAGTCAAACAGGGGTCAAATCTTTTCATGGGGAGCATCGGCGATTCTCGGGCAATCTTGGCATCAAGGGACCACAATGATACATTGGTGGCTATCCAATTGACTGTTGACCTGAAACCCGATTTGCCTAACGAAGCAGAGAGGATAAAGCGGTGTAAGGGACGGGTATTTGCATTGCAAGACGAACCTGAAGTTCCCAGAGTTTGGCTGCCCTTTGATAATGCCCCGGGGTTGGCAATGGCGAGAGCCTTTGGGGATTTCTGTTTGAAGGACTATGGGGTCATCTCCATCCCTGAAATCTCTCACCGTGTTCTTACAGACAGAGACAAGTTTATTGTTCTTGCATCTGATGGTGTAAGTTCTCCACTGCACATTGGTTTCACTATACAATCTTTGTTAGTATTAGACATTGCTAAGTCATAAAGACAAACAAAAACACACACCAACATGATAGATACAAGCCCTTGGTTTCAGGTATGGGATGTGCTGAGCAATGAAGAGGTGGTTGAAACAGTAGTGTCAGCTCCTTCAAGGTCATGTGCAGCAAGGATGATAGTGGAATCAGCAGCGCGCGAATGGAAGACCAAATACCCAACTTCGAAGATGGATGACTGCGCAGTGGTTTGCATGTTTCTTGATGGGAAAATGGATTCTGAATCGGACTACGAAGGCGGCTTCTCTTCTGCCACCATTCACAGCAACAGCCATTCTGGAAATTTTGCAGATTCAGACGATGGACAACAGAACATTGAACCTTCACTGCAGAGGAACTTCACTGTCAGATCAGCAGAGGAAAATGATGCTTTCAAAACGACGGTTGCAGCATATGAAGAAGGCTTGGATGAAGAAGAGGATGACTGGTCGGGACTGGAAGGTGTCACGCGTGTCAACTCATTGGTCCAACTCCCCAGATTTTCTGGAGAGAAGAGAAGGCCATAAGACTCACTCACTATTTATATGATCATAATCTGTATTACTAGTCTTATAGTGCCATCTGAGTTTGCTGTTTTTTCATATTCTTTGAAGGCTTTCCGTTCAAGAAACTATTTCTGCAGTTTTTTTCCCACTTTTTCCCTTAGGACAAAGGTTGGTGTTCAGTTTCATACAACTTTCTTGCAGTTGTCTCTCAATTGTACAAACCATTTTTTCATGAAGAAGCTGCTGCACTGCATTGGGTGGGGGTGGGGGGTGGGGTGGGGGCTTGGTAATATGATTTTTTATTGTGAGAAAATGAGGTAGGTAAAATTTTGTTCTTTGAAATAATGGGATCCAACTCCCAAGTGCTTTTTCCATTTTTTTCTCATTGTCCTCCACATTCAAATGGAGTATGTTGTGGCCATTTAGTCTTTTCAAAAGACTTGGCAACACACTTCCTCCATTCACCTTTTCTACTACTCTCTCTGTAAATCTTTACACTTTCATTTTTCATTTGTTCCAAAAAAAATCTTTTAGGCCTAAAGGGATATAAATGCCCTTATTTCTTCTAAATCTTACATAACCTATCCCAAATCCCTTCTATGCCTTTCTTATTTTGATATTTCCCAAACTTTATTCATATCAATTGTCGTCATTTACCTTTGGCCAAACGTCTATAGTTTCTCAAACTTTATTCATATTAAAACATGAAATATTTTTAGAGACGGAGAAATACGTTTAAAGTTTTGCTAAAGACAACCAACTGAACCAAGTAACTTGACGGGTTTGATTGATTGCTAGTTAGTTAGACTCGGTATCATGTTTCTAGTAGTTCTTGTGGAATGATAAGATTGCATATTTAATTTTTCTCAAGTTCCTTTTGGTAATATATGCATTTGGTTGACAAATATTACTCTGAACTCAGTATTTGATAAGTCTGAACTTAAGTGCACGAGATTTAATTATCCACCTTTGAAATATCTCATTTTTAGCACTTTGCAGTATGTTTGACAAAGAGAAATGGAGAGGAAGAATTCGATAGAAAATGAATAGAAGAATAAAATCAGGAGAATTGAAGAAGAATTAATTTCTCGTATTTGATTAGTTAATATATAGATAAATATTTATTGAAATAGAATTATAAGCATTTTTTTAAAAAAAAAATGTTCATTGAAAAAAAAAATTATTGAAAAATCTATTTTTTAAATGAAAAATTTATTACAATTAAAAATATTAAAGAAATAAATATTGCTTAATTCAATAAATAGTACGGAGTACTTCGTAACAATTTTTTTATTAAAAGGAATCTCTCTTCAACTAAATTTCAAATTCTTTCCTACTTTCCTTTTATTTCCTTTCCCGTTTCTTCCAACCAAACAGTAAAAGTTTATCAATTTCCTTCCTACTTCTCTATCCTCAATTCCCTCCTACTTCTCTTTAACCAAAGAGTTGTTCTTCTGTAGTCTTAAAGTTCATATTCAAAGTGTAGTCCTCACATATTTCATGAACTGACAAAAGACTTGATTCTTTTATGATATTGATGTACTAAAATTCATAAAATGAACATGGATCTTAAGATCACATAAGAAGGTGCCTTAACACCCAAATAGACAATAGAAGTAGGTGTAAAATACTCCCTATCAAAAGAATTCCTTAAATGAGCTTTTATTGATATCAACAATGCTAGTACTTTTAGGCAAATTCCTTCCTTAAATGGACAGCTAAACTGTGGTAGGATGTTAAATCTTGTATTGATGCCGACAATGTATTTTTAGATAATCTATCATAATTTATTTACCAAATACATAGCACTAAAAAATAGACAACAAAAAAAATGGACAGCTTTTTAACGAATTTTATTATTTTAGTATTATTCCAAATAAATCTTTAAGTATTACAAGTACATCAATGAACCTTTCAAGAAACTAAACAAGAAAACAAGCCTCAGCTAAGAGAGAAATAGAAGAAAGCTACACAAGGATACAACAACAAAGATTATACTAAGCTATGGTTTATAGCTAGGTATCAGTTTGGTATGTATGTAGTAAGTACTATTGGCCTCTTATGAATCTTCAGAAACACGAGCCTCGGATTTCTCATTGGAATAACTGTAGTAAATTATTATAAAAAAACAACATATATGAGGAAAACAAGAATGTCAAACCAAAACTAACAGGTTTCTTGAAAAATGGAGTGTGCGTACATATAATAAAAATATATACTTACGTCGAGAGTATAGTGACCCATACCAGTTCCACACAGTCTACCCATAGGAGCCTTTGCTCGACCGGGATCACACCATAAGTGATCAGATGAGCAAATGGCCAAAGCTTCCATCCTGCCTGAAACAATTCACTACCAAAATATGTAACTCGTGTTTCCCTATAGCTTCTTAATAACTTTTCTTGCTTCTTAAATGGATTTTGAAGAGAGCCATATGAAATGAGTCACATGATGCATGAACAATGGATGCACATTTTTTTTAAAAAAAAAATCTTTGAGATTTCTCTCACCGTGAGCATGGGCCAGTATGTGGATTGGAGCTCGCTGAAGATAGTGCCAGGGGATTCAAAGCGCAAGAAGCCCAGAACCAGATAGTAGATGCTGTTCCAGAGCGAGGCCCAGATGGTTTGGTCGAAAGCAACTTTGGCGGGGACCACCCACCAAGTGTTGAATGGGAAGAGAGCCTGCAAATGAAAGCCGGAGCCTTGTAAATTTCGAAGGCCAGAAAGGGCTGAATAAAAACACGGCTGAACTTACCTCACAGAATTGGTAATAGTAGTGGGATAGAGATCCGTGAAGTAAGAATCCGACAAGGCCAGACCTGAACATGCGTGTCCGGTCAAAATCAAGAAGAGGTTTCCCTTCATAACACTTCAAGCCCATAACAAGAACATAAAAATTAGAGAAAACAAAATGGGTTTTCAAAAACATAAAACAACAACAAAACCCAGAATAGTGCCAACTCCATTGTGGTCTATGGTCAAGATGTATGTATCCTTACCCCTCCCTCTCAAGGCAGAGGAGTTGTTTCTGTTATTAGACCATTGATGCATTCATTATTTAGTATTTACTACCCAAAACTTCATAGAAAGAAGCATGAGAACTTTAATGTGCATTTTGATTTAATGCAATGTTTACGCAAAGCTAAAATATTGCCACTAATGACTCTCTTAGCTCAATTGGGAATTGATGCAAAAGAGTATAAAATAAAACAAATGAAAAATCAGATGTTGAAATTATTGAGAAAAGAGGGCATACTTGAGCAATCCAGTCTCCCAGAGAATAAACAATGCCACTAATAACCATTTTAGCTAACACAGGGTTTGCTTTTAAAGCCTCTTCATAAGCAATCCAGTTATGCTCTGGTGCATACCTCAAGACTTCATAAAGGGTCCATCCCTGAGCCACACACAACAAAAGTAAAATCAAATCTTTCCAAAGCCATTAACCACATCACCGTTCCATTTCATTTACCCCTAAATTTGTCTTTCCATTTCAACATTTCCTTTTTTCCCCGTTTTAAGGTTTAACTAACCTAAGCTTGAATAGAAAGAACAATAAACAAATGTCAATTTCTTTGAAAGTAAAACAGTAAAACCTTTCTAACAACGCAAAAATAACTTCTTCTTTTTTTGCTCGGAATCCAAGCACACATTTTTCTTAAGCAAAACTGTGGATATTCAGTTTTTTTATTTGCACAAAAAAAATCGTATCTTGAAATTTCCTATATCAATATATGTGCTCTATAATCTCAGAAAAAGAAGAAAATCAGAAAATGCGAGAAAATATAAAAACAAAACTTACAAATGTAGCTTTCTCACCCCCAAAAAAATCAATATCTATATCGAAATATCCACCAAATTTTCAATAAATTCAAAGAGCAGATATTTCCACAATCATAAAGATATTTTTAACCTTGTTCTTGACCAAAACAGAAATTTAGCTGCATTTGACAAAATTAAAATAAGAACAAACTAAAGAAGAATATCCAAATGCTGCAATGTCTACTGATACCAGATAAACAATGGGAGAAGAAGAGGAAAACTCACTTTCCAATAATCATGATCAATTGTAAGCAGCTTAGTGATGGCCAGAGTACCAGCGCCAAGAACAATAGCCGCATTAAGAAACCTATCTCTGTCGGACAAAATAGACACGATGGGGTTCTTGGCCGGCTCCGATTTCGCCTCTCCGTGGGCCTTCTCCTCGCCTCCTCCGACGAATTCCGCAGAGCCCACCTCTCTTTCTTCGGCCACGGACTTTATTCGCCGGAGGGACGAGGTTTTCGGTAGCTTGAGTGAGGTCAAAGAAGTACCCCGATCGGTTGACTGGGCGGAATTGAAGGGAAAGGTCCGGTGTTTCTGGGCATCAGAGGTGGAGGATTTTACGGGTGAGGGGAGGAGATTGGCGGAGACGGTGCTGAGCGCCGACATCATTTGCCGGCGGCGGTGGCGCGCGTGGCCGTGAGAGTGACTATTGGCTCTTACTCCGTTAACTCTTCGGCGGTTGATCTTGAGAAGAAAAGCAAAAGGCAAGCAGATGCCCAAAAAAATCCAAAAAAAAAAAATAAATCTCTCAATCGGTAGGAGAAAAAAAAGAGGTTCCACCGAGACTTGAACCCGGGTTACTGGATTCAAAGTCCAATGTCCTGACCACTAGACCATGGAACCTAGTTGTCACGTTCTTCGAATGACGGATAAATAGTCCCTCCGTCAACCAAAAATCTTCTCATTGCGCATTACAAGGTTTGACTGGCTTTATTTTCAATTCAATTTATTTGATTATAAGGATAAAACTTAAAAGTAAAATTTATATAATAAAAAAGTACATAAAAATTTTACAAAACTAGAGGTGACAATACTATTTTATATTGTGAAATAAGTGGGTAAAATAAGCATACAAAGTGAGTTAAATTTGACCCTGTGAATAGTGTATTAGCAGTTACCACTCTTTTCTTATTTGTAATGACACCTTTGGATTCTTAATTCACTTTTTTATGTAGCAAATTATTTCATTGTATGATTACGTCAAATTTTAGATATTTTACACCATTTTATTTTGGGATGATTCATAAGGTGTATTATGTTGATAAAAATTCCATGTTTAATGTCATTTTGATAAATTTTGTATTTTTTATTATCTAAAATGTATATTCTTACATGTACATGTGCAATTTTACTTACTATAAGAAACACATTCTTTGTTTATTTCATTTGTTTAATTTAATTTTTTTCAAGTTAAATTAAAAGAATTTAATATAATGAAATAAAACTTCAGATTTTTTTATACAAGATTGATGTAATGATATCACTTTATACTAATGTTCTATACATCATTTATTCACATACTCACAATAAGAAATTCTTTCGTCCATTTCATTAATCTAATTTGATTTTTAAAAGTTAAACCAGGTAAATTTAAACACTAGTTAAACTAAATTTATGTTTGCATATTAATATAATCATTGTAAATAAAACTTCAAAAGTTTTATATTGATGTAATGATATTATTTTTACACTAATGCACTATACACCATTTATTCACATATTTACAAAATGTCATAGTCTAAAATTTTAACGTTGTCACTTATATGACTAGTTTGATTTTGAATACACTTAATCCGAAGTCTAATAAAAAATAATATGAATTTTAAAATTTGAAATTAAATTATTTGGAAAGATTTAAAATCACGATTTAATTAGTGATGGATGAGGGAGGCTGACAACATGGATTGTTGGTAGCCGATGGCAAGAAATAATTAACGATTGAAAAAGATATTAAAGTTTCATATTGGTACCTTTCAAATTTGGAAGATATCCAATTTATCCATTTAGAGGATAATTGATGCGTAGAGATATGAAATTTGATATCTCTTTTGCCTTTACCAAACACCAAAAATTTGTATATATATGAAGATATCAGAACGCATATATCTTTTGATCACCGACCACACATAAAGATTTATTATGGTAATTATTTTATATAAGAGATTTTAGCCAATCAAATCAATCTACACAATAAAAATTTTATCGAATATTTTAAGCATTTCTCATGGGTGGGTAATTAGAGTTAATACTCGTTTTAGTCCTTGTAAGCCCACTCACGAGTTAATTTAGTCAAATCAGTCATTATAATTTGGGAATATGAATCAAATTAGTTTTTTATGTAAAATTAATCTTCTAAAATTCTAGTTACGCGATAATTGCTTTTGCATCAATTAGTGTGATACTTCAGAATTTTAGAAGATAATTCTCGTTCGAAGAACTAACTTGATTCACATTTTATATTGTCATCACTACTCTATTATACTTCCAATGTTAACTATTACACTGCCATTATATTCTTATTTTGGTTTTAAAAGATTTATGACTCCTATTTTAGTATTTTTATACTTTTTTTACTTCTATTTAGATAAAATTTTTTTATATAAAGACTAATTTGATTCAAATAAATTTTGCTTTGAGTGGTTGTGGATGTCCGAGTCACTCCGTCTCCAACGTTGTCTTCCCTCCATCTTTTTTCAATGTTGCCTTTCTCTACTTTTATAGCTCTTTCCCATCCTTTTCCGGCTTAAAGTATGATTTTCATCAGTTCTTGCCCTGTTTTCTCGTCCAGTCTTGGCCACAATCCACTTGCAAGTAAACAAAATCTTATCTTTTTTTTTGGGGTGCTCCAATGTGCTCATTGATTAATAAATACAGAAAGATTTCAAATTGCCACTCAGCAGCTGCTCTCAAAGAAGCCAAGTAGCCGATTGGGGAAAAAGGTTGTATTTTGGATCAATGGGTGCGTCTGGTTTTGGAGTTTTCTGCTTCAATTTAAAGATACTCGTGGGGGTTTTCTTCATTCTGGGCGTCCGTATGGAAGATCAGACTAATCCCGATGATGGTAAGGTTTAATTGTTGCTTAATTTATAGTTAATCCCTCCCCTTTTTCTTAAGACACCGATTTATTTAGATTTTACTTTGATTGCCTTGGAATTTTACTTTAGATTAATTTTGCATAGCTTAGGTTCATTGATTCATAAATATGTTGGTTTTAAAATTAGTTAGGTGTTTAAATTCTTCAATGGATTTAAATTTAAATAAATAAACCCAACATGCTCCACAACCTTAAAACCTAGACTGCTAGACAGTAGACACACTCATTTTTAACAAGGACAAAGCACTACAGAGATTCTTGTAGCACTATTTAAAAATGTGCAAATGAGTACTTGTACTCACGATTTATATTGGAACGTAGGGAATATTATTCTTTTTTTTTTCAATTTGGTCATTCGGTTTATTCTTGCACTTAAGAACATACAACTCAGGTTCTACATTGAAATTTCCTTTTCTTACAATGGTGTAGTTGCTGCAATTTCTAGTTTATATGCTGCTTTAAGCTCCCCTCCTTTACCCGGATGGAATTCAAGCAGCCCGTGCAGTGGAAGCTGGCAAGGCGTTGCCTGTGACGGTCCAAACATAGTCTCAATGTGTGTGTGCCCTTCTTATAATGTCTGAAAATTTTTGGTATCATATCAAATGGAAATGTCAATTAATCTCACCGTTTTTGTTTTTCGTGTTCAGAATAATCATTGGTGCAAATTTGGGTGGTGAATTGGGAGATGATTTGGGACGGTTTTCCTCAATCAAAATAATGTAATTCACAAACCAGTCTCTTAATGATGTTTTCTTCTTTCATATATTGTGTCCATTTATTGCCATTAACACAACAAAGTGTGCGATGTTTATGTGGCAGAGATCTGAGTAACAACCACATTGCTGGCTCAATTCCGTCGAATCTGCCACTTACCTTGGAAAGGCTGTGTGTTTTCAATCATTTCAAAAAAATGAATACTCTTAACATAAATGTGTGTCTATTTGTGTTTTTCACTACTCACACTACATGTCACTGTTTGTTTGGTTTGGTTTGGTTTATGTTTGTGGTATGCAAAACAAATACATTGTTTGAGTAATAGGTTTTAACCTTTTTTTTGCAGGTTTCTATCAGATAATAATTTCTCTGGAAGCATTCCCGATTCTTTATCTTCACTAAAGAACCTATCAGCTATGTATGCTTCTCCTCCGTTTGTTTTCCCGAGAAGTGTTTTTTAAAGCTTGCATAAATTTATGCATCTTTGTGCTCATTTTTAGGTCGCTAAATAACAATCATTTAAGCGGAGAAATTCCTGATTCATTTGATGGCCTTGTCAATTTGTTCAACTTGTAAGAAGATGCCATCCTGAAACCGCTCACATGTAGTAACATCTGTGTTTTAGCCTGTGTTAACATTGCTAAATCAGCGAATTTCGTTCGTGCAGAGATTTATACAGCAACAATTTGAGTGGGAGATTGCCTCCGTCATTGGGAAACCTGTCATTGACCAGTCTGTGAGTTTTCATACTACCTCCATTCCATAAAAATATTCTGTTTTTGACTTTCATGGAGTTTAAGAAAAGTGGAAAGAGTATGGTTGAAATTTGTTAAGAAGATAAATAAAATTTTTGAGCCGCATATTCTTTTTCTTAAAAGTGAAGTTTTTTGGGACCGACGAAAAAGAAAATAGTGAAGATTTTTTCGGGGCGGAGAGAGCATTATTCTTTTAAGAGTCATGTATACATCAAAACACTAGTGATCCATATTTGGTTTTGCAATGCCTTACCAATGTCAGACTAGCTAATCGATTGAAGTCAAAATTTCATTAGGGATTAGCAATACACATGCATTATGAACACTATGATTAGTATTTCAGTTTTATGCTTCTTTTATTTTGCTATCCGCGAAGCTAACAGCTTGATCAACAGTCATTTGCAGAATAATCAGCTTTCGGGAAGGCTTGATGTTTTACAAGATCTTCCACTTACAGATTTGTACTCTACCAACCTAAATTCCTCTCAAATCATTTGCATTTTGGAGTGAATTAGTGTTATACTAATCAGTACCCTTCTTCCCATTTTCATCTCCATTTCAGAAACATAGAGAATAACCTGTTTTCTGGACCTATACCTCAGAAGCTCTTGGCTATTCCCAATTTCAGGTAAGTTTTCTGAATATAGGCCCTTCCATTAGAATTCTGATCCAGAAAAGAAAAAACAGTTTTTTTCAACAAACTAGACTAACCCTTCATTTACACTATTCACACCAACTTTCACTGGTTTATCGGTATCTTCTCGGAAACAAAAAATCTCTTCCTAGGTATGGAGGCAATATGCTTTACATCTTAGTGAAATAAGTGAAATATGTTGTGTATGTATCTTTTGGTTTTAGACTTCTGGTTTTCCAAAAAATAAGTGCCCAAATAATTTAAACATGATAATTTTAGTTAAACTTAAAGGTATATGAAAAATTTACATATAATCAATGACTTAAAGAGTTATACCCTCCAAAAAAAATTGTAGGGGGGGCAGTTATATAGCTGTCTTGAGAAGCTATTTGGTGACACTTTTCAATCATTTATGAACCATTTTATAACAAAAATAGGAAAGATGGGAACCCTCTCAATGGAACTGATGCTCCTTCACCTCCACCAACACCCTCTCAAGGGAACCCTCCCAATGGTACAGATGCACCTTCACCTCCGCCTACACCATCCAAAGCCCCTTTAGCATCACCGCCCTCTTTTGTGGCTCCCACGTCTGCTCCGACCCTGCCAACCCCTGCAAGTGGGCCTGCAGAATGGGCTGATGGGCCATCACGAACTGGAGGACGAATGTCAAAGAAAAACAGAAGTTCAGCAACCTTTAAAAGGATAGTGTGGATTTCAATCCTGTCCATAATAGCATTTGTTGTATTGGTTTTAGCAGTCCTGCTCTGTTTCTCAAAGCGTCTTATCGAAAGGCAAGACACCCCTAAATTAAGTATGCGGCCTAAAGTCAAAAAAGGTACTGTAGCATCTTCCAAAAAACTGTTATCAATGAATTGAAGAACATAATGCCTTTTTTTGTTTGTATTTTTGTATTTAACCAATTTGAAATGACTTAATACATTGATTAACAACTTTCATAAATGTGTGTCGGCAGCTCTTGAAAAGGTTGAGCATAAATTAAGCACACTTGATTCCCCTACAAAGCCACTTCCTATGCTAGATGCACATGCAGAACGATTCACTGTTATGCCAAAGGGCGACCTTGAGATTAACAAGTATGACAATGATGTGATCCCACCGCCACCACCGCCGCCACCATTTCTACAAAAGAGGGCTATTGTTGGCCCACAACAAGCCACCGATAAGCACTCAATGAGACAACCTCCACCATCTTCTGTGAAGTCTTACACAATTGCAGATCTTCAGCAACATACCGATAGTTTTTCTCAAGATAACCTTATTGGGGAGGGAACGTTGGGCAAAGTGTTTAAGGCTAAGCTTCCTAATGGCAAGGTATGACTACTAGTTCAACAAAGTTATATTGAATATTTCCAGAAATTATGTCATAGCTAGTCTTTGTCTCTTGGAAGCACTCTCTCTAGTCTCTACTTATGAGTAGAGTTAAGGTCTATATACACACACCCTCCCTAGACCCTACATAGAGCATGTTCTCTTTGTATGATTGGATTTGATCTGATTTTATTAAGGTCTGATCTGATTGTAGTTATATTTAAATGTAGTTATATTTAAAGTTGTTTCCGATATGATTCTAATAAGAACAAGTAATAAGTTGGAGAGAACATGCCCTCAGAGCTTGTTCTATTCATCTGATTTTATTAAGGTCTGATCTAATCTTATTGTAATTATATTTCAATTTATTTATGATCTAATCCGAGTCCAATAATAATAAGTAACAAGTAATAAGAATAAGTTGAATAGAACAAACTCTTAGATAGCTAGTCATGCAAATTATTGGAGCTCACTGTCTTGATGGTTGTTTAGTTACTTGCCGTAAAGCAACTATACAAAACTGTGTGCAATGAGCAAACAGATGAGGAGTTTCTTGAGATGGTTAGTAGCATTTGTAGACTACAACATCCCAATATTGTCGAACTCGAAGGCTACTGTGCAGAGCATGGGGAAAGGTTGCTGGTCTATGAGTATTGTGCTATGGGCACACTGCACGATGCACTCCACACTTTCAAACAAAACCTTTCATGGAATATGCGAATCAGTATGGCCCTTGAAGCCGCTAAAGCCTTGCAGTAAGTAATTTTTTTTGAATTATATATATTTTTTCTAGCCAGCCGTTGAGTGCATATTTAGTAGGTGTTTCTCTGTTTTTTATAAGCTGGTCAAAACTGCTTAGAAGCATTTTTTAACTTATAAGTGCATTGATGACATGTTTCTCTGTGTTTATAAGCTGACTTATAAAGTTATAAGCTGCTTATAAATCAGAAAAAATAAGTAGGTCTTACCTACTTATTTTTAAGTTTGTTTTTTCATTTCTCCGTTCTGATCATATTATTTACAAAACTATCTCTCACCATTTATGAATAACCCCAAACGACTTTTCTATCATTTAAGTCATTTTACTTTAACAAAATAATATTTGGCTTATAAGCAACTTATAAGTTAAAAACTACTTATCACCAATAAGTCAATAAGCACCAACGCAGAGAAATGCCCCCATAATCCTTGTAATTTATTAAACAAGCCAATTATGGTCTATGAATGCTTAAGGTATCTGCACGAGACTTGTGAACCACCGGTTGTTCATGGAAACTTCAAGTCTGCAAATGTTCTCCTTGATGATGATGGTCTTGGTGTTCACATTTCTGATTGTGGCTTAGATCCATTGATATCATCAGGAGGACTGGGTAGCCAGGTTCTTTCTTTTCTTCTTTCTCTTTTCTTTTTAGGTACCGAAAGAATATTGGAAAATTGACCATGGGTTCTTAATTGGATCAGTTATCTGAACAACTCCTCACAACATATGGTGCACGCGAGTTTGAGTTGGGGATTTATACCTCAGAGAGCGATGTGTTCATTTTTGGAGTTGTAATGCTGGAGCTGTTAACTGGCTGTGAGCCATATGACAGGTATAACACATTTACACATCCCATTGTTGTTTTTTTTTTGCTTCTTTATCTGAACAAATGGTTTCTGATTGTGTCTATGAATGTGACAAATAGCACGAGGGCTCACGGAGAGCGATTGCTGGTGAGATGGGCAGGGCCCCTGCTTCATGATATCAATGCCTTGACAAATATGGTTGACCCTTCTCTTTGTGGGTCCTACACCCCAAAATCACTCTCACGCTTTGCTGACATCATCTTCCGCTGCATCCAGGTGACGCTCAAGATAAAAGTGCATGTGTTGCAAAATGACTCTTTTGCCCTCCGTGTTTGTGTCATAATTTTGATTGAACTTTTTGGGCATGCCTGCAGGAGGCGCCGGAGTTCAGGCCAACAATGTCTGAAGTTGTACAGGACATTGAGAAAATGATGGAGGAGATGATCGGATCTAATGACGGTAATATTGATGATTCGGCGTCGGAGTTGAGGAGTGAAAATATACAAGGCCACTGAATTGGACTACTCTTGATGAACATACAAAACACTTGTTGAAACAAAGGGTGGCTTCTTTCAATCTACTCTTTTAAACAGAGATATGGTAAATGAGCTACCCAGTGCAATGTTTACACCATCTCTTAAGTTGAAATACTCCCTATATGCAAATATGCAATAGCCCTAGTGCATATGAACCTTTTGGCTTGGTTTGGTTATTTGCGTATTGGCGCCAGGAGGCGTAGCTCAAGTGTTCAATAGTAGTTTAAAAGGACGTTGTGACCGGGTTTGACTCCGGGATGTTTTATATGCTTGTATAAAAGTTTTTGCTAGGACTAGACACAGATCTCATTCTCATTGCTTAGTTCAGATTAGGGTGAAAGTAGGAAAAAGACAATTGAATTGTTATCTATGAATTATGAAACAAACTACGGAGTAATATTTTTGAGAGTTAGACGTCATCAAAAGAAGCATGTGTTTGGGACTTGTACAAAATGTTGTGTTTCTCTAATCACAATCACAAGATTGGTTCACTTTCTTTTTAAAATTTTTTTTTTACTTTCTTGTTAACTAGGTTTTGCATGTCTAAATTTTAAATCAAACATCCCCTATCTATTTTTAAAATGTACACTCCGTATGAATTAGTACGTTTTTGCTCCAAGCTATGTGAAAATATAAAGAATGAACGAGTTTTATATTTACCTTTTTCAAGCTCTATGACTCTTGTGAAGGGGGTTTTGGGTTTATTTTAAACTTTGGAATCCATTTTTCTAGACTCTTCTAAAAAATAAGTTTAGATTTTTGAAAAATATAATGGTAGAAATGTTACCCTATTTGTTTCAAATGAAGTTCACTTTCAATATACAAAATTAAACATGTTTAAATGACATAATATTTGATGAAAAATGCGTAAAAAAGTTTTATTTAGGAAAAAATTAAAACGATCACACTTTAATTTCCTAAAGAGAAGCAAAAAAACCTAGATTATATTTTTAGAAAATCCAAATGTGATAAATGTAAACTTAATCTTGGAACATAGTGAGTAATATGAGGAGTTTTTATGTTTATTTTTATTTTGATCCTATTTAAGACTATGTGATATGTTTTTGTCCTATTTAGGACCATTTCTCATACACCACATCCGATAAATTTTTTCAATATATTCTTCTTTTTTGGACGTCTCAAATGAACATTTTACATTTATTTTATTTATTACTTTTTAGAATTTTATTTTAAGAAATGAATAAAAGTCATATGCAAAACATTTTTAGTAGGAAAATATTTTAATATTCCTCTATCTCATGCATGTTTTGGAGAGAAACATGGCTTATTTTGATAATCAATTTAATAAGTACTACGGAGTATAGTACGAGTAATAAATTAAAATAATGATTTTCAATGATAATTAGAAGATAAATCCAATTAAATTATTTTGTACTAATATATACGGAGTAATATATTTTTTTGTCTAATTTACAATTAAAATATTTATAATTTACCATAATTTTTTGTATAATTTGATTACAAAAAGTCAAACGGCTATACAAATATTTTAAAATTTGGATTTCTTTTTTGAAAATTTGGGAAAAAAAGTTAAGCTCCACATGAGCTGACCAATTGGCGATCCTATATAACGCCAGAGCGCCCATTTACCGCGCAAGAACAATATTTCGCTCTCACTCCAGCCCGATCACAATGCCGCATCTTTTCAGTTTAAATCTGAAACCCTAACTCTCCAGTAGATCATAGATCCCATAATTCATTCACACTAATACATTGGGGTTTATGAAACAGATCGATTGAAAATTTCCAGCATTCTGTTCGTTTTCCCTGCAAGTGTTATCGGAAGAATTCGCATATTTCAGAGTGTAGATATTGTTACTGTACTGAATCGCTGTTATGGCTGGGTATTATAATAACCCGTTTGATGAAGAAGAAGCAGAACAAGCCAATCCGTTTGCGGTATTCCCGTTTCCGTGCACTTATGCAAAATTGTATGGATTTGAATCGTACCAATGCTAGTTTGATTGAATTTTCGAATTTTTAGATTTGTGGTTGTGTTAATATTTCACATCTTTACGAGGTTACTTTGGAAAAAATCATGCTGACTGTTGTTCAAATTCGCGGAGTTTAGGATTGTTTTGTCTGGTAGGATTAGTGATTTTTCCTTATGGAGGTTATGATTTGAGTATTGTGTGAAGTGCATTTGGCTAGACGTTTGTGTATACTGAAAGTTCAGATTGGAAGTTTGTGTTGAGTTGAATTCTGAGCTTCGGAAGGAAGAGAAGTGCATGCTATTAAAGCATCGATAATCTGGTATCGTCTTGATATTATCCTCCTTTAGGTTGCTTTCGGTTACATGGCATCAAGAGAATATAGGCTATACTATGTGTGTGTGTGCATGTATGCACGTAATGTATATATATTTCAGTGTGTGCATGTCTGAATATAGTGTGTGTTTGTAAATTCTGTTTGTTTGTAGAACTAATTTCCTTCTGGCAATGAGTTGGAGTATTTTAATATGTGAATTATTATGACTGAGAGACATGAACTACTAGCAATCAAGCATGTGAATGAACATTGGTGAGCTTTAAATGTCATCTTTTTCTTGAGTCATAGCATGAAGCATATGTTACTCTCCGTTTGATTTTATTCTTTTTTTTTTGCGGTGAAACTTTCATAACTGCCTCACTTTATGTCTAACATTTGTTTCTGTCTTCAGGACCAAAGAACTCGAGGCACAGCTCAATCAAATTATGGTAGCGGTCCATTTTATATGACAGTACGTTTATTCTATTTTTTTTAATCATGCCATCTGTTCGTGATCCTTTACTTCCTGAAATTGTTGCTACTTTACCATTGGGAAAAAACTTCTTTTTCATGATTGTATTCAAAACCTATAAATGAAGTCCAATTTGGCTCCTTGCATCTTAGCATTAACGAAACGGTGGCACAATTTAAAAAATTGGTATTAATAACTAGCGGAACATGATATTTGAATTTGGGTATTATAATGGTACTCAGGTGCTGATGGAATTGTTATTGGCTACTTAGTTCTAGTTCTCCCAATGCTAATCTATTGGCCCCTTTTTGCCTCCATTTGTGTTCTCTCCAAAGGCCCAAATAATTGAATTTATCAAAACTCATTTTTAATTCTAGCATAATGCGGAGTAAGACATCTTTACTTATTTATATCAAGTGGCAGTGTGGCAGTGCTAGTGAGGTGGATGATCCCTCCCCCTCCCCAACCCCCCAAAAAAACAAAGTACCTGCATTTGAGCACTTCGGCCCTTTCAAAATTATTGCTCAATGCTAATTTGTTAGATCAGTCTAAAAATAGTGTCCAATAAATTACAAGTATAATTTACCCTCACCCATTCAAATTTGGCCCCCTTATATTTTATTTTTGGCTCCGTCATTGCATATAAATCTCTCTCTTTTGAAGCTGATGCTTTCATGCGAATTGGAGACAGTCTGTAATTTTTGCACATGAGACTTTTAGCAGTTACTCATGCTTTATTGTTGCTGAAATATACAGAATCATGGGACTGTTCCACCTGCATCAAACTCAACTATCTCTCCTCTTCCACATGAACGGGCTGGCTATGAGTTTCGGAATACGGCGGATATTCCTATTGATAGTGCCAAGGTGGAAAACGATAACCGGTGCTACTGTCTTTTTCAAGGATTCTAGTTTGTGTTTGGGAGTTTGGACCCCATCTCCTCTCTCCAAATTCCTAATCCCTTGGTGATATGGTATAGGATCCTTTTTTTATTAGTGTTGAAGTATCTTTGTTTGATTTTGTAGATGCAGGATTTAAAGAAGAAAGAGAAGGAAATTCAAGCTAAGGAAGCTGAACTGAAGAGGAGGGAACAGGTTGGATTCTGGATTTTGTGTCTTTATTTCTATTATCTGGCTTAGCATTCTTTTGAATTCTGAGACTATAGTTCCCTAAAATAATCCACCTCAAAATTTGTAATGAAATCTGATGTTTTGAAATTATTGCTCCCTCCACCCCTAAATAATCTTATCATTTACTATTCACAGAGTGACATGGTCAAACTATACTCACTTTCTTTACCTATTTTCATTGATTATTTGATACAATAAAATATCTTGTTACCACTTGTTTTGTAGAACTTTTGAAGTAGTTTTTAAACATATAAGTTTTATTTATTTATTCTACACCAATATTTATATAAATTAAATTTAAAATAACTTTGGTCAAACATCGTAATCCGAAATGGGAACACTATTTAGGGATGGAGGGAGTACTATTATTATTATTATTATTATTATTAGTATTATTATTATTATTATTATTATTATTATTAGTATTACTACTACTACTACTACTACTATCGTCATCATCATCATTCTGTGTGTAAGACTCATTGTTTTCTGCAGAATGAAATGTTGCTTCTATATTAGGATTTGTCATTTGATCAATTTGGATGCTGTTTGTTTTTAATCTGGAGTACTATTTACCTGTAACTTGAATTCCTATCCTTTTAAGTTTTTTACAATCATTTTTGTGGTCTGTTTAGGATCTGAAAAGAAAGGAAGATGCCATAAAACGAGGTAGATCTCTGTAATGTCTGCACATACTTTCACTAGTTACATAGAACTGCACTCTTTCAGTCATGCTCTAATCTGCATAGTAATAACAGTATTACTCCCTTCATCCCAATATAAGGTTACACATTAAAATCGACATGTTTATTGGGAAAGCTGAAAGTGTGGTTCAAATTTATATAGAGGAGAGATAAATAATGTGATTCACACAACTTTTTCCTTAAAAGGAAAGTGGAACCTTACTTTAGGGCATGTCAAAGAGGAAATGTGAAACTTTTTATGGGATAGCTGGATAGGTGTTATAACAATAATAGTACTACAGTAATAATTATTCTATGTTTTTTTTTTTGTCTTTGAGCAGCTGGGATCATTATAGAGGAAAAAAATTGGCCACCATTCTTTCCTATAATTCACCATGATATTGCAAATGAAATTCCAATCCATCTACAAAGGTTGCAGTATGTGGCATTCATGACAATGTTGGGTAAGTCAAAATGTAGTTTCACTGAGTGTGAGATTTTCAGTTCAAACAACTTCTCTGCATGTTTTGCCAAATATTTCTTACATATGTGGTATATATATATCTTGGAGATCCAATGCCCTTTTGATTTTTATGTATGACAGTCCCTCCATTTCTTTTTTCCCCTTTTGGAGTTGTTTTAGTCTGGATGTGATAAGAGGAATGCCTATGATGTAATGTATTTCGGGGTAATGAACCGCTCCCTCTGTCCCATAAGAGCCTTGTCTCTCAACTTTTTGTCTCAATTAAAGTCATATTTCTCAACTTGTTCAGAAATATAGGTATATTTATGCTTTCTATGAGTTGTACCTTAATAAAATAAAAAAGTTGCAAACTCATTAAAATGGATTCCTTTTTTGTGGGATGGAGCGAGTCCAACTCAAGCACAAAAAACTGAAAGGTAAGCGGCTACAACTTCAAATAGTCCAGTAAAAAAACTCTAAAATTTAGCGTTGATGAGCTAAAGTAGGTTTTTTTGTATATCAATGCAGTACTTTCATTTTTCTGCCAACACCAACTATTACTCGTCCTCAAATGTATACCGGACACATAAGATGATGAATTGAGTTAGCAAATCCCTAGTTCCTTTTTTGGGGGGTAAAGGAGGTTTAGGAATTTAAAATGTCTTTGAATGATATTACCAGATTTGCAATTTTTGTAATTTGTCCATATAGGTCAAGACTAAATGTGGGGTTGTCATGAAAAGGTTGCATTTCTTACTAAATGTGGTTCATTTAAGGTTTGTACAGAGTTTGTAGTAACCAGTAGCATACAGTATTACGGAGTACATTTTTTGAGATAAAGAATTTTGTTGAATAAAAAAAATGAATGCAGTACACTGGTAGTAAGCCCACTTTTAGCTTTTGGCCACTTGCAGGTCTTGTAGTTTGTCTTGGCTGGAATGCAGTAGCTGTTACCTTGGCTTGGACCAAAGGAGAAGGTTAGTTCTGGGGTTTAAAACAACTCTGATACAAGCCAATATTTCTATTTTTTCAGCATGTCCGATATTAATAGAGGGGGGCATTAGATATTTTTCCAATATTTTATTCCATGATAATCTGAAAATGAATATGTCAAGTAAATATGTGTACTTGAAATTGCATAGAACTATTGATGGATATCATCTACATTGATATCGGTAAAAAAGTTAAAAAAAAACAACGGAATACTATATTGAGAATTTCAAACAATACTAAGGGTTCTCTATCGATATTGGCACCTCTACAAAGAAATTGTGGATTTTGAGAAATGTGAGAAGGAATGAAGGATATTTATAATACAGAGTATTTTACAATTGATATGTTTTAGGCATTGTTGTTAAGTCGTCGCCTAGTCTCTGACTAGTCGTCCCGGCATTTTGGAGAGCGTGATTTGAGTGTCGCCTAGCGACTGAAGGAGACTAGTCGTCTGTCGTTGAAATCGACACCTAGGCTACACCTAGCGACTGAAGGAGTGAAGTTTTTACACACACACTAGTAGAATTTCATGGTAGTTTCATAATACTCCCTCCCTTCCTAATTAGTATGCATTTTCCCACTTAATATTCATTCTTTTACCGACACATGCTTTAAAATTAATTGAAAGTGGGTCTTTTTTGTGTGAGTAGATTTTAGATACTTCATTAAGGTTAACAGCTTCGGTTTGTTTGTCACAGGTCCAACAATCTGGTTTCTTGCTATCATCTATTTCATATCAGGTGTCCCTGGCGCATATGTATTATGGTACCGTCCCCTCTATCGGGCAATGAGGTGCTCATCTTTCATTTCTCTTTTCTGCTGCAAAATAAACTTTTCATTAAATATTCAAAATTGCATCCTTGTGCAGTATGAAAGTGACAAATAGCAAAATTTACAAATAGCAAATGTGACAACTGCAAAATAAACTTATCATTAAATATTCAAAATTGAGGGCAATAATGTTTTTGAAGAACAAGTCTTTTGTCTGCCACCTAAAAAATAAAGGAAAGGCGACATGTGTTATGTTGCTTATGTATGTATATTTGATGTATTTTTTTTAATTATAATTATTGCAGGACTGATAGTGCATTGAAATTCAGTTGGTTTTTCTTGTGCTACATGGTGAATGTTTCACCTTCTTTTCAAAGTTTCAAGCTCTCTAACTGTTTCTTGCTTTGATATTAATTCTTACCCTTTTGTCCCTTTCATTGAAGTTTCACATTGGATTCTGCATCATTGCTGCTGTTGCACCCCCCATCCTTTTTAAGGGGAAATCTTTGACGTAAGTTGCTTCTTCACCCTCGAACTCAATAAGGTCACTCTTTGCAGCCATTTAGCTTTCTAGATTGTAAACCTCAATCTCTTCCCTCCCAAAAAAGTTATAAAGTTTCAAAAGTGTCTCCATAAAAGTCCTAGTTTTTCAAATTACTTTTCAATACTTCTCCACAAAATGTTACCTATAAGTTCAATATGATGCATTTAGTTAAATTTACTTGAACATAGAAATGCAAGTTAATGACTTTTAACAGTTCTTCTTTGTCAAAATTTAAAAGTTGGACCATAACTAAATTGGACTCATTTTCATTTGGACGGAGGGAATAGTATGCTTTTCACCTTGTCTTTTACTCGAGTTATGTGTCTTCAAGTTTGACATTTAACTTATTGTTCCTTTTGATCATCATCCTCCTGTTCACAGTGGTGTCTTGCCTGCAATTGAACTTTTAAGCGAGAATGCTCTGGTTGGGGTAAGTGCATCAAGACCTTCATTCTTGCCTGCAATTGAACTTCTCACTTTTCAGCCAGAATGCTCTGGTTTGAAGTTTGAGCTATAATATAAATACAGAAAATCACAAGCTGAAGCTTCATAAAATTTGGTAAAGAGCAGAGTTTTTAAGCGTTAGAACTGTACCATCATTTGAAGAAGAAAAAAAAAAGACTAGGGGACATATTTTCAGTATGTTCATTCTTCGTTGTCTTTTTTTACTGCAGATTTTTTACTTCATCGGATTCGGATTCTTCTGCACGGAGTCACTGGTGAGCGTATGGGTCATTCAGGTCAGGTTCAGATATTTCTTTATACGATTCCCTGCTTTTCATATCGATCATTCGCAAAGCCCTCAACGTGTAAATGTTTGATTAATCTTTTACAAATGGATGAGTATTTTTATATATGTGCAGCAAGTGTACATGTATTTCCGGGGAAGTGGCAAAGCTGCAGAGATGAGGAGAGAAGCCGCCAGACAAACAATGATGGCGACACTAACATGACACAACTCCATGTTCCTCGTATATAGCAAACTCCATTGT
Organism: Cuscuta campestris; assembly: GCA_900332095.2. Lineage (NCBI taxonomy): Eukaryota > Viridiplantae > Streptophyta > Magnoliopsida > Solanales > Convolvulaceae > Cuscuta > Cuscuta campestris. The sequence goes on along the minus strand of OOIL02005040.1, from coordinate 1,157,229 downwards.
TCATCTCGGGTATGTAGGATAGACTTAAACATCTGCATCTGATTAATTGGCCTTTTCAAGTTCCTTTTCATTTCGAGTAGTAAAAGTGTGTTTACTATGCAAAGCTCTTAACGAGTTGCTTCACTTAGAAAATGTGATAAAGTTTACGTAAATGTAATGGACCTCGATTGGGTGCATGGGACTAGGGAGCGCCAAAAGTTTAGGGATATACCCTTATGACAGGGCCGGCCCAAGGGTGGGAGGCCAAGATGCCCTACCGGACCAGACCCGTTTTTCTCGGGAACCAACATTTTTAATTTTTTAATATATATGTTATATACTCCGTATTTTCTGATAGAAACTTTAAATACTTAACTTTAAGATAGCTATTACGATATTTAATTACTCTGTATAATACTACGGAGTACAATTTTGTTATGTGTATTACTATAGTATCAATGGTTATTGTTTTAAAGAAAATAATTTATATAATTTAATGTGTTAGGACTAATGTGTCCATTTTTTGGAGCCGGCCTTGCCCTATCGTTTCACATTATTGAAATTGTGTTTTGTAGACTTTTTGAGGTTAGTTTCGTGTTTTGATTAGTCCCCAACTTCCCATTAATTATTATATAATCTTCTTCTGTTCTTTTTTGTTGTTGCAAGGACCTAACGTTCACACTCTTGACACGGCCAAATAGCTCCGGTGCCCCCTGTGGTTTGGAAAATTGGCACCAATACTCCCTCTATTTTCAAAACTTATTTCTAAAGTCCTCGTGGTTTCAAAATGCTGCACCCGTGCCCCCTCTGATCATTTTCCGGCGAAGAGGGGCATTTGCGCATAATTTTTAAACCATAGGGGGTATTCGTGCTCATTTTTTATTTTTCGTTTATTATTTGTATTTTTCTTTTTTTAAATATTTTCTATCTCTTTTTGCTTTTCCTAGTTTTTTTCTAATTTATTTTCAATTTTTTTATAATGTTTTAAAATTTTAAAATTTTTTGTTTTTGAAATAAAAATAAAAATAAAAAAATTAACATACATTGCATCTATTTGAAATTAAACATTTTCACTTTTTGTTAGGTACTTGTTTGGAAAGTTCAAAAAGAAAAACCTAGAATAAAAAAATAAAAATATGGAAAAATAAAATGAAAAAAAAAAGTACACAAAAAAAGTCTGATACAAAAAATGGACAAGCCTAAAAAAGTCCTTAGAATTGAGATGTTCAAAAAAGATATTCATTTTTATTTTTCTATTATTTTGTTTCTTATTTTATTCGTCATTTTTTTGAAATTCTCCAAAAAAAAGTTTACTTTTTTCAGAAAAAACAAAAATTGTTGATTTGAGAAGTACATACACATTATATGTTAATTTTTTCAAACAAAAATAACTTTAAATTTTATGAGCATTTAAAAATAATTTTAAAAAACCTTTATTAATAAAAGTAACAAATAAAGGAAAAAATGAAAAAAAAAAACAAATAAACAAGCGAGAAATAAATATTAGCACCGATACCCCCTGTGGTTTAGTAAATATGCAGCAATGCCCCCCTTCTTCGCCGGAAAAATGGCCGGAAAATGATCAGAGGGGGCACGGGTGCAGCATTTTAAAACCACAAGGACTTTAGAAATAAGTTTTGAAAACAAAGATGGTTTTGTTGCCTATTTTGCAAACTACGGGGGTACTGGCACTATTTGGCCCTCTTGACACACTCCGGCTAGTTTGACTATACTTCGGGATGTAAAGTTTTTTCTTGGATTTTTTAAAAACGTCTTAAAAGATACTCCGTAACTCTATTTTTTTTGCTTATTTTATTTCCTTTTTTTTACATCATACAAGTAGTAATGAACACGTGTTATAACCATACGAGTATTTTTATTGTTAATATTTTAAATATTTTTAAATTGCTCAGTACATCTCTATATCAATTTTTGGTGACTTGTAGACTGAAGCGATAAATAACTAAATACTCCCTTCGTTTTTATTTGTCCTATTTATTATTTATAGAATCAAAATTTACTCTTGCTTATTTTTTCTTACCCATTATTTTTTTATTTTTTAATATATGAAATTATATCACTTTCTAAATAAATTGAAATAAAAACAAGTTATGTGTTCGTAAAAAAGGGATGGAGAAAGAAAACCGAGGGGGTCGGAGCAAATGTTGAAAATAGCAAGCCTTGCTCAATAATATGGATATCTCTATTATAATATACTATCCGTTCATAAATTGTCAATCTATTAAAACATACTCCGAATAAAGTTATTTCTCTTTCTATTCCTTCCCATTAGAGCAACTTAAGTACGGAGTACTACTCTTCCCTGTCTAAAACTATCCTCTTATTTATTCGTTAATTCGAATTTTATTCTCTTTGTTAATCTATTTTTGTTACTTGTTTGAAACTTTATCCGTCCCAATTTAAATCAATTGTTTCAATTTAGAATGTTTGACTGAAGTTATTTTCAAATCATTTTATATGAAAAATGATATAGAATTAAAAAATAAAAATTACATATTTAAAAAATTACATCAAAAGATCTACAGAACTTTTACACTATGTTTGGTTCATGGAATTTGGAAGGAAAAGAAAAGAAAATGGTTTTCCCTTAGTTTCCTCACCAAAATGGGAGGAATTTGGTTTTCCATCCTCTTAATACATTTTGTTTTCTCATTTTCTTTTCCTCTCACTTTTTTTTTCTTTTCCTCTCTAACCAAACAAGAAAAAAAGTTTTCCTTCTCATTTTCTTTTCCTTTCCCTCTCAAATTCCTTGAACCAAACATAGTGTTAGTGTTTAGGTAGTAGTGTATTTTTTTAATACACAAACTTTTAGAACTTTTATACGGAGTACAAAACTTTTAGACCGAACTTTTATACAAACTTTTAGTGCACTACACAAACTTTTTATTACTTTTTCTCCATTACTCCATATTTTTAAGTGTGTTTATAATAAGTTTTTTTGTACTCCTAGTATAAATTTTTATTGGTTTTAAGAGAAAAGAGCAAAATTGGGCCAAATTGGTAATTAATGTAACGTTGAGGACTGTGTACCAAGTGGCCATCTGTACAAAATGTCAACCCGCAGTAATTGCATTGCCGGCCCATTCAGCTCACACGTGTATGGCTATTACTTGCGGAAAAATATTTTTCTTTTTTTTTGCTGAACTATTTCACTTTGATTTTTTAATTCAAAAATAAAGAATCCACGTTACTGTATACATTATGTACCCATAAGTCCATAGCCCATCCCTAAAAAGAAGGCTGGGATGTGGGTGGGGATGCAATGCAGTTCTTCTACTTTCTTTTTTTTTTACAAAATATAATCTTTTTGATTTTTTCTTTTAAAAATGTATCTATTTTTATAAAGAAATAATTAAAAAAATTAAAATTAAAATAAGTCAAAAATGTAAAAAGTGATAAGTTATTATATGACATTGACATTCTATTCACTTGTCACATGCTGATTACGTTATTTTATATTCGTTGAAATGAATCATGTTATCGTCTGACATTTCATTTTTAACTCACTCCAAAAAAGATTCGTGTTGTTTTCCACCATAATTATTCCCAAAAAGTCTTAATTTGACTTTTATACTAACTTTGATCGTAAAATGCAAAAAAAAGTATTATTGTAGCTAATCGGCGAATGGGGGAGGGGGGTGCTGTGGTGGGGTGGCAATTCCGTCAAGACCGGATGCCAGTGTCTACGGATGACACTCAACCATTCAGAGTACCTATGATGTTCCGTTGCAAAATTGATGATTAATTCTTACCCTCTAATTCACTCGGTAAATTCCACACCCAATCCCAACAACCTTAACCCATCAAAGTTTATCCTAAAGTCAACTAAAACTTACAGAGTGCATTTGACGAGATGGAATGATGGGTTAGAGTCGGGACTTGGTGCAAGTTTATCGAGGCATTTGAGGGTATAAACAATTATCAATTTTGCGAACAAAACATATAGACAATCCGTTGACACTATTTGATTATAGTAATTTAACTTCATTAGAACACAACAACCTTAACTACTCTGTATCATTTAGATAGAGAAACCCTATATTTGATACTCCCTAAATTTTTTCAAGATGCTTAAACAAATGTCTTACGGACTCAAAATAAATCTTGACCGATAAACAAACTAAAGATTGTGACGTTATCTTTGCATGAAACAACTTAACTACTTAATTGGGTGTTTGACTGTTTGGTATTTTCTTTTTTTAAAAAGTCGGCCATTATCTATGGATAAACTACAATTTATGCTGGTATTGTTTTTACATTATAAAACTGTTTTGTACGTCCTATAAAACAAATACCCTACTGGCCCTCTCCGCAAATACGTAATACTCCGTATAAGTTTGTTGACTGCTGTTTTTGTAACAAAATTCTTCCGCCTTAAACAATTATCACAGTTTGACTTTTTTGATGAAATTGTGATACTTTTTAGCTACGAATTAAATATAGTTTAAATTAATCAAATATTATAAAATTTTGATATTTCATAATTATATTTTAAAATAAACCTGATTTTACTAAATATACATTATATCGAAATATACTTGTCCATAAATTGTGGTCAAATGATGCCATAGTTTGACCAAAAAAGTTAAACTATGACAACCTTTTAGAGACGAAGGTGTATCTAGCTAGCTAGAATCCGTTCATTTTCCCTGGTCTGTTTGGTACACGAAATTGACGAAATTAGAATTGAATTGGTAGTTGAAATTCTATGAAATTGATTTGGATGAAACTGAATTCTCCAATTTCAATTCTTTTGTGGCACTATCAATTCTAAATTCACATATTTTGATACTATCAAGCAGCAGAATTGCAATTATTGTTCTTAATTCCAATTTTATAGTTTGAATTTCATGTATCAAACAAAGCTTTAACTATAACTAGTGTTCAAATTTTTGTAATTTGAGTCTCAAATCAATCTTGATGCAGTAATACTCCCTCTGTCCCCCTAAGATGTTCTCATTTTGACTTTTGATAGTTTTTAAGGAGAGTTGAAAAAAGGTGAAAGTTTACCATAATACCCTTAATGAAAAATGGGTGGAGTGTATTAAATGAGGTGGGTGAAGTGTAATAAATAAAGTAAGTGGGGGTAGTTGTGGTATTTTAATTGTTAAAACATGAAATGAGAAGATCTATTGTGGACAAAGAAAAAGGGCTATTGGGAAGATCTATGAGGGACCGAGGGAGTAGTTTTTAACTTAAAAAGCTGATTATTCGATTATGGAATTTAAAGTCTAAAGTCTGATTACTTGAGACTAGGTGACCTTTTTTAGTAAGATATTTTTTTCTTCAAATCAGTCTTCAGTTAGATATATATAATTATATACTCCCTCCGTCCACATTTAAAGTTCCCGCTTTGACCCGACACGGAGTTTAATAAAAGTAAAAATTTACATTGACTTTCCCAAAATATCCCTCAACCCTACCCACGCCCCCACCAGACTCCCGAGGCCTAACGCTACCCACGCCCCCACCGCCAAGGCCTGTCCCAAATTCCTGCAGTCCAACCCCGTCGTTCGAGAGAGAAATTCCAGCGATCGAATTCCGGCGAATTTATGGCCAGTGTAAAATTCCGGCGACTCGAAGAAGGTGAAAAAGATTTGAATCGGATTTCTTCATCGACCCCGAAGAAGATGAAGATGAAAAAGATCTGAAGACAATGCTTCGTCGATTCACAGATCTGAATCGGTTTTCTCAGATCTACGACGAGGAAGAAGAATAGAAAGAATAAATCGAAAGGGGGAAGAAGAGGAAGAAGAAAAAGTAGTAGAAGAAGAAGAACATAAATGAAAAATCGAAAGGGGGAAGAAGAAGAAGAAAGGAAAAATCTAAAGAGGAAGAAGAACGAAAAGTAAGAAAAAATCAGAAGGGGAAGAAGAGAGAGAGAGGAGAGAGAGAGAGAAAGAGAGTGAGTGAGAAGGAAAGAAGAACAGAAAAGAAGAAAAAGGAATCCGAAGTGTGAAGCACTGTGAACGGGAAAAAGGAAAAAAAAAAGAAAGAAAAAAGGGAGAGGAGAGGAAAGGAGAGAGGAAAAGTAAAAGATAACAAGGGCAATTGAGTCTTTTTAATAAAAGAAAGTTGTCAAAAATGGAAATGGGAACTTTAATTGTGGACATCCAAAAAAGGAAAGCGAGAACTTTAATTATGGACGGAGGGAGTAAATGATACGGAGTATTTTATAATTTTTAATTTTCGCGTCAAGTCAAACTAGAAAATAAATTTTTGAAGGGAGAGTACAAAATTGCCGAAGATCCTTATCATCTAGCGAGACTAATTTTGGAGTAAGCATGTGTTTGGATGGGGGGATTTTGGAAGGAAAGAAAAGTGGAGGGAGGAAAACACAAGTTTCTAGAACTTTTCTCTTGTTTGTTTGCAATAGAAAATGGGGAGAGAAGAGAAAAAGAGTGGAAAAGAGCCTTAAAAAATTTTCTCTTCACTTTTGAAGAGAAAATGCACACATGGAGAGAAAATGCATGAAATGACATGTTTGCCCTTTGCCTCTTTTCTAATTTACGAAATACACCTTTTTTCTTTAACTTTTTTGTTGCTTTATGATAAGGGCATTAATGTCTTTTGGCTTAATCATGTTTTCTTTCCTCTTCTCGTTTTCTCTTCTTTATTACCTATCCAAACAAGAATTATTTTCTTTTCATTTTCTCTCCAATTTCTTTCCTCTCATTTTCTTTCATTTCATTTTCTTTCCTCTCATTTTCCTTTCAAATCCAAACAAAGCCTAAGGAATAAGAGTTGACCAAGCAATTGATCAATCGGGTTTTCTTTTATGAGAAAAAAAAAAGAGAGATTACAATAATTGGTTAGTAAAAATAAAAGTCAAATGGCTAATAGGCTCAACCGCCCCCCTGCTGGGATTTTAATTCCCCTTTTGAAACTTACTTTTGTGTCCCCATTCGTCCCCTATAAATAACCTCTCCATCCCCCCCCCACTAACTCCTCGCAATAATTCCATTTCTTTTCAAAAGTAAATAAATTCAGCAAAATAAAAAGAAAAATCCGATAATAATGGTGTGCTTCTGCTTTCTGGTCGATCAGACGAGGGAGGTGCGGCGGAGCAAGCCGGCGGCGGGGACGTGCTCCCGGTGCGGCGGCGGCGCTAGCGTCGCCGACATGAAGACCGCCACGCGCTTCTGCTACGTCCCTTTCTACTCCAAGAACTGGAAGGCCATTGTCTGCACATTTTGTGGTGCCGTCCTCAGGTCTTACCACTAGGCTAAGGCTACTACCATTTTTTTATTTAATTAATTAAAATACGGATTATTATTACGATATTTTTAATCCGTATTTCAATTAATTATTATACTAATTAATATCGTTGTATTAAATTATTATTAATACACACTAACAATGTTCACATTCACTATCCATGCTGGCAGAGCATATATGTGTATGTATAATTGTTCTGCAAATTTTGTCACATATATGATATTCAATGCATAAATAATATACATTTTGTGCTTTGGAATAAACATTGATATGTACATGAAAGACATTATATATACTCCGTATAATGTTATGTGTACATTTTGGCACATCTCATAATTATTACTCCCTCCGTCCTATAATGATCTTTCCAGAGCACTATTCCAACTTCACGGGAATTTATATTTATTTGTGTTTTTTATGGCCTATATGATAAAATAAAATATTTTTATCACCACTTGTTTTGTTGAACTTTTGGTGTAGTTTTTAAATATGTATGTTTTATTTTTTATTTCTATACCAATATTTAAATAAAATAGATTGAAAAAACTTGGGATTTTTCTTCGTTTTGCGAACCGGGAAGATCATTATAGGACGGAGGGAGTACTAGTACAATTTGTACCAGGGAGTACAATTGTTATCTGATCTTTGTAATTCCAATTTCCATCTATTCTTAATTATTTATGATTTTTTAGGTAAACCCAAAAATTTGTATGAATATTGACATAAATAATGTCTATATTCAGTCAAATTTCGATGTACCGAGTATTTTAAAAATTATAATGATCAATTAGTTAAGGAATGAAGAATGTACAGCTATAAGATGGCAGTTTACATGTTCTACCTAAGCAGGCAAACTCAAAACGTATGAGTAGTATATTACGGAGTAATGTATTATTGGGTTCGTTGGTTACACAATAATAATAAGAAGTATAATAAAATAATATACGAGTACACCGTAATAATAATAATACGGAGTAATAATAATCTAAAAAATACGGAGTATATATAAATTAAGTAAATTTATTAGAATTTTACACATACAGAGACAAAAATCAAGACACATCAATGTTATATTCAAACAATAGGAGTATGGAAATACATGTCACAATTTCACATTGAATACGGGCAGCAAAATAACAGCTATATATATGTGTTTACATACAGATACAAATATATAATTCCTACTATACCCATGATGTGCACATTGTTGGCAGTGCATGTGGTGGCTATATATCTACCACTAGATGTATCCAAATTAAATTAATGCATTTTTCCCGGTCATTATTCAAATGATGACAGGAAAGGCCCAACATTTGTGGAGATTTTCAGCTTATTCCAAGGAAAATGTTTGGAAAACCCCACATAAGGTACATCTATTGAAATTTTGACTCATGTCGAGACAACTTGGATGTAAATTCGGTAGGGAGGGTTCAAAAAATTATTTTTCAAAAAATAATTATAGACATATATTATTCAAAGTGAGACGAGTATTTCGATATATTACGCGCCAAAATTGGTGCTCGGGTGAATGAGAAATATAATTAATTCACAAAGTCGAACACTAGGAAGGGATAAAACTCATGTATGCCACATCGGATTTGAGACCCTTCAACTTTCTCTATTTATAAATAGCATTGCAAAGCAATTTATGGAGCGAGAACCAAGGGAGCCCTCGCGCACCACCGTCGCCGTCGTCTGCCCGGCGCTGCACGAAACGACATGATGCGCGCGCAAATGCGTGTTGGCGTGTGTGCGTCATGACGTGGCGAGGGCGTGGATCGAACCCTTACATTTTTACGAGACAAAATTAAACACGTGTTGACTTCGTTAATAACGAAGTGTTGGCATGCATGCACCATTGAAGAGACTTTGTGACCCTTCGGTTTGTCTGCCTAGTCCGTCCCTTTGAGTCTCTCCCCTCATATATAAGGAGGGTGAGTTCACAGTAGATACTCACTCGAAGAATTACCTTGCATGTTAGCGCTTTTATCCTGGGAGGGGATCGTCCACGTTAGCCAGTGCGGAGGCAGGCGATACTATCTTAAAGAAAGCTCCGGCGGCTCTGCATTCCTTCCTTCTTCGTTCAGTTTCCGACCACCGACAATCTATTCTTTTATTTTTTTTCTCACTGTAAAATTCGAACATATTATAAATTTGAATTATTTTATTTTATTTTCCTTGCTGTAATATTTGAATCAGACAACAACATCAAGTGTACATCAAGACAAAAACAAGCTCACACTGCACGGACACTTAATATCTGCACACGCAGACATTGAATGTTTGTGTGTGTCTATTTTTGTCTTAGTGTACATTTGGTATACACCAAGTGGTGTTTCCTTAGCACTCTAGTTATTCCAAATTTTGGCTTTTGTCAAGACTAACTAAGATAAAGACTCTGTATCGCAACATGCAACGTTACTAGTTTGAAAAGCTATCTAACGGTATGCAGCTTTTAACATTAACATTTATAAAATAAATTTATACCATTAAATTTTTATCTAAAACACAAAGGCTAATAAAAAACCATGTTCCCTAGCAAAACTTAATCGTATTACGGTTTTAAAAAAACTAATTGTACTAACCATAATATAAAGAGTCATACTCTTTCAACGGCAAAAGCGGTTACGAATTTTGTTTTTAAGCACCTTTCAAAATGCTTCATACCTATTAAATATAGGTATTCTTCTTCTTGCAGTTCCAATGTGGTACTTTAGTCCATACCCAACACATACAACTTCTGATTTAAGTTTTTTAGCAAAACTAATAAAAATACAAGTCAAAGGTTGAAAAAGTGATTAAAAAAATCAAAACTAAACAAATACTGAGGGACGAAAGTAGTACTTTCTCCGTTCTCAAAAACACTTTCTCTTTCATTTTTTTCACTTCCAACAAAACACTTTCACTTTCTATTAAAAAGCCACTTTTTAAATAATCTATCACATCATACTTTATCTCTAATAATCTATCCATCACATCTTACTTTTACCTATCACATCAAGGGCAAAATTGGAAGTCAACTATAATTTAATACTCCCTCCGTCCCCCATAGATCTTCCCAATAGCTCTTTTTCTTTGTCCACAATAGATCTTCTCATTTCATTTTTTAACAATTAAAATATCACAACTACCCACACTTACTTTATTTATTACACCTCACACACCTCATTTAATACACTTCACCCATTTTCATTAAGGGTATTATGGTAAACTTTTACCTTTTTTCAACTCTCCTTAAAAACCACCAAAAGTCAAAATGAGAACATCTTAGGGGAGACGGAGAGAGTACTTCCTTATTTTTACATCAAGTCAAAAGAGGAACACTTTTTCCAAACGGAGAGAGTATGAAATAAGAAGTACGATTTCCAAAAAAATATACTTGGTATATTCCTTAAGGAGTGAGAATGTGCAAATCTTATTCAAAAGAGTTCAATTTTGTTTTGATTATACGCATATAATTTAAAAATAAACTTATATGTATAAAAATTGCATCAAATAATTAACAAAATATATATGAAATACCTATATTACTTTATAAAATAAGAAAATAATAATTGAAAAAAAAATTAGAAATAGAAATAATGAGGAAAGATATACTCCGTATTATTCGACGGTTACGTTGAATGAGCCAACGGTTAGGTTTTAGTCACATTGGGACTTTCTTATCAACTTGTTTAACATTTCCCAGCAATTTCGGAGTAATTGCGAATGAACCCCTGATTTGTTGATAATTACCATGTCATATTCATGAGGGTAGGTGCAAGAATTGAAGACAGAATTTGAAACCTAGTTCAGTTGAAATCCACTTGTTCTTTTATTATTGCTTAGTGACTAAGCAATTGGAAATGCCAAAATATTTGAGCTACCCTATGTACTTCAATCTTCATTTATTTCAAATTGGTGAATGACTACTAACAATATGTTTTGACTTATAATTGGGCTCTACAACATTTGGCCATGCATACATTGGGTAGTCTTTTTGTTACTTCTGTCCATTTTTATTTAAAGACCAATGTTTTGACATTATCAAAGAGTATCAAAGTTTTTACTTCTAAACTATTTAAAAATTGCACGCATTCTTCGTTAATTTTAAAAATTGTACCAATAATCTTTGAATTGTTATAGATATTACATTTATGGTATTTCTGCGTCAGATTTGGAAATACGAAAATTACACGCTCATCTAATTTAAGCGTGAATTCATCTAAATTCATATTTCACACGTGAATTTTATAATTTTTCCTCAAACATTACTTTCTATATTTTATATCTCTTGAAAGTTTGGATACATATATATATTCACACTTTAGTCATCGCTAACTGAATTCAGGGCCGGTCCGAGGGTGGGCCGAGCAGCCCTACCAAACTAGGCTCAATATTTTAAGGGCCCTTATTTATATATATACTCCATTCGTTTCTAAAAAGGGTTTCAATTTTGACTAATGGGTGAAATAAAGATTGTGTATTTGTAATTGATTTTCCAATTTTACACTTGATGTGATGGATAAAAGTAAGATGTGATATGTAGATTATTAGTAAAAATGTATGATGTGATAGACGTGATAAAGAAAAGTATGGATAAATGTGATTTTTTAATAAAAAGTTAAAAGTGTTTTAGTAAAGTGAAAAAAATAAAATAGAAAATGTTTTGAAAATCAGAGGGAGTATAAAATTGTTGAGCCCAATCTTCTAAAGTGTACAATGGGTGTAGAACGTGAGTATTTCAAGATGATAAGAGATGCTCCATCCACTTGCAATACTAAGCTTGCTATTACATAAATCACAAAATATGATATGAACGTACTGTTGAGTTTATTAAAACTTCCCATTATTTAGAAAAAAACACAAATAGTATCTCATATACTTGTTTTATGAGGTTATAAGAATATGGCACGATTAATAATATTCTAAATCTGGCACAAAAGAATAATTGATGTAACATTTTTATAGAATTTAGCGATCACTATACAATTTTTAAAGGTGGAGTTTGTAAATATATTTAATAATTCAAGTGTAAATAATGCAAAAAAAAAACTCAAAACTTATCATATCATAGTGTGTCATTCGACTCATTTAGACATTGATAGTGCTCTATTCTACCCTCATATGGTTCATATTTCATCTAATTAACCTCTCCTACAAATCTCCACCCCACTCTACGTCACCTATCCAACCTCTTAGCTTATCTCCAATTGGAGTGACAATCTTATATCAATAGTTTGATCGTGGATTGTCACACTAATTGAGAATGAGCTAGAGGGTGAAGTTAGGGGACTTCGGGATTAAACGAAAAACAGGTGCGGACTTGGGCCCAGGGTGTTCAACCGCACATGGACCAAAAAAAAATAAGGGCCCAATATTTCTAAAGTTAGTAGTATTAATGTAATATGAAGCCCAAAAAAGAAACACAGTCCAATCCCAGCCGCAAACTGGAACGCGCGGAAGACCGTAGGGCGAAGACGGGAGGAAGACGACTCGCCGCATCTTCACTGCTGCCGGCTGCCAGCCTGACGGCGACGCCGCCCATCACTCCCGCATTCACTTCAGTCTTCCGGTATGATTGTATGATTTAGTATTTTATTTTAATGATCAAATCCCTAATTTTATTTGTCTCTTAAATTTTAATTGTCCGATTTGTGTTTTCTTCTTCTTAAAATACTTGCAGCAGGCGGCCCCTGTTCAGGTCCCCATCTTGACCCACACCCCCTTTATTTTTTTAATTTTAATTTATTCTTTCTCCCTGTTTTCCACTATTAGGGTTTAGGTCCAATTCGTCGCTTTCACGATTCTTCTCTCTTCTTAACGGGCCACTGCCGTCTTTGCTTCTCTAAGCTCGCCGAGAGCTGTCGGTCTCTGGGAGAAAGCACAGTAGCAGACTCGTTTTATACGCCTTTCATCTTGTCTCATAAAACCCACAGGTTCCCCATGATGTCTTCTCTTCAAACTTCATCTTCTACTCTTATATCTTTACTTGTCAAAGTATTTTAAGAATATAGTTTTGATGTTTTATCTAAAAAAATATGAACAGTTTTGAATATTTTAAAAATTTGATTGTTTGTATTCGCTACTTTGTCATATGGCACATGCCTTTGGATTGCTAGTTGGTAATTAATCATGAATTTTACATTATGATTCTATTTTCAGTGTGTTTTGTTACTTCTTTATTAGTTCCTGTAATTTTTAAAGATGCCATTTTTCGTCCACATCCTTGTTCTTGCATATGCTATTGGACCTGTCACTTAGTTTATTATTGACTCTTTGATACCCATACTCTATTTTACTATACCATGGAGTTTGCTTTGAATGCAGATGGTGAATTCAGCTGCAAGTGAATTCGGCTGTGATGGAGTTTGTGAACTGGTAGAACATCTGGAGGGAAAAGAAAATACGAGTTCAATGAGCTGTCCCGAAGCTGAAAATAGTGGGGATGTGATTTGTTACAAGGGAGCAGAAATGGGTAGTGGTGAGGAAGTTAAAGTTAAGGAGGAGGTAGTGGCTTGTAGTGAATATGTGACGGTGGGAGAGTTGGGTTGTTTGATTGAGAAGGAGTTGGAAAATGTTAATTTAAATGGTGCATTTTCTGTGAAGGAGGAAGCTCAAGTTATGAGTAGTGAGGACATCGATGGTGTAAAGAGTAGTGCGGGCGATCATTATGCAAAAATCACTACGACGGGTAATGGAAATGAGGAAGGAGTAACGAGTCATGAAGTAGGGATTGGTAAAGATGAGAGCTCTTCTGATTCTGAGTCTGAGTCTGAGTCTGATGCCTCGTCTTCTTCATCTTCCTCTGCATCCAGTAGTGATGATGATAACGAAGATGACGATGACCTTGAGGATAATGAAGGATGTAATATCAATAGAAAGGATACAGACATTGAAGAAGGTGAGATCTTAGCGTGCGGTGCAGATGATATGGTTGCTTGGAGTGATGATGGTGATGATGGTGTGGAGGGAAGTGGTCCTAAGGGACCAATAAGGTCTAAGAATGAGCTGCAGGTAATACTTTATTTTTGCATTTCTATCGCTATTATGAGTTTATAAGTGTCTACTCATGTTTCCCAATAATTGAGCATTTGCCTCTAACTAACTCATGCCTAAGGGGATTTTAACCTAATTTTCTGTGTGGTGCTAAGATGTGAAGAGGCTATAAATAGATGGCTTTAGACTCTGGTTGAAACAATAAGGTCAATCAACAAGCTACCCTCACCACCCCCAAGTACTCATAATTTCAAAACATTAGATATGACATACCCTGCCCCTAAATAAAGCACATAATTTTGTTTCTCATCTGCCCCAAAGTAATCACTCATTTTCTTTCAAGGAAAGTAATATGTGGTTCACATGATCTTTTTCCCTTCTTAATAAATTTCGACCATACTTTTTGACTTTTTAAAAATGTGTGCCTAGTCAAACATGACACTAAATAAGGGACGGAGGGAGTTATATATAATGAACGCACAATAATCACACTTTAGTTGACCTCTTAATGATACACTTAGTTAAATGACCAAATTAGTTGTGAAGATTTCAAGTTATTGATGTACCTAGTTAAAGGACCAAGTTGTGAATTACTGGAAGATTTTGCGCTTTGACGGAGCTCGCTCCTCAGTAATATCTTGAGAAAATCAAGCAGTCATTGACCGGTGGAAAATCGGTTTGGATTTGAGCTTAGCTACTAAGCTCTAAAGAGGTGGGTGGTCATTGAACTATTTTGGTAGTGTTCACAGATTTCATTTCCACCAAATCTTATCTGTGAAACTTATTGAATAACAATAAAAAGACAGAACTTCTAGGATCCCATATGTGGAACTTCCAAGAAACTATATTACTTAAAGAAATATCACACATTGTTGTTGCATAATAAACCGTCAAAGTGGTTTTGTAAATAAGAATTACATTGAATTCAGAGTCAACTATGCTTCTTTTATACTGGTCTATAATCTCCTCTAGTCTTTGTTTCTAGAGATTAGAGAATATTCAATACAATAACTTCATGATGTTTTGCTAGATGTAAAAATCCTGTCTTTGTATGTGTTTTGCAGGAACTCCCTTTTGTTCCGCCTGTCAATGTGACTATACAACCCCATCACCAGACCCTTCCTGTTGGAAGCATTTCTTCAGTAAGGCCATGGGGGAACCAATAAAACAAAATTACTATGCTATGATTGATTGATTAATTAAAAAAGTAGTTCTCCTTGTCATTTACGCCGTGTATGATGCAGATACTTGGTGCTCAAGTCATAGTCGAAGGCATGGAGAAGCACAACCCTCTTAACGAGGGTTCGATTCTATGGATAACCGAAACCCGAACCCCGCTTGGGATAGTGGACGAAATATTTGGGCCCGTGAAGAACCCTTACTACATTGTAAGGTACAATTCAGAAGACGAAGTGCCCGACGGGATCCAACAAGGAACCCTGGTTTCTTTTGTTCAGGAATTTGCACATCACGTCCTCAACGACAAGAATATTTACAAAAAGGGATACGATGCGTCCGGGGAGAACGACGAGGAGCTATCCGACGAGGGAGAATTCTCGGACGACGAGAAAGAAGCCGAATACAAGCAGATGATGAAAATGAAAAAGAGGGGTGGGCCCACTGAACAGAGATTTGGGGGGAACACAACTATGGACAAGAAGGTAAGAAACCGACCGGCGGTGTATCAAAAACAAAACCAAACAACAGCTGGTGGCCAGCCAGCACAAGGTTCTTCATTGGCTCATCAGCCGGCACAGTTTCACGGTGGTGGGGCCCCATCAAGTGGCGGAGGAATGCCATGTCAGCAGCAGCCACAGAACAGTTGGTCTCCTTCTTTCCCTATGATGCAACCGCCGCATCAGCAGATGATGATGATGTCATTCCCGGCTATGAACATGCATTGGGGGGGCCCACAGAACCACCCGCAGCTGATGTTCAACATGCCTATGGGAAATGCACAAGGTAATCCTGCTGGTCCATTGTTTCCTGCTAACTTTATGGTTTCCGGTGGACAGCCGGGTTTTGGGATGTTCAACCCACAACAGTCACTTGGGCAAAGCTTACCCATGGTGAATCATGGCCAACAGATGCTACCTCCCAATGCACCTCAAAGTGGGTCTCCATTTGGTCAAGTATTGCCCATGATGAATTTGGGCCAACAAATGGAGCCTCCAAATGCACCTCAGATTGGAACCAGTGATGATTCTTGGCCGCCGCCTGAGAGTCACCGGAGTTCTGATCAGCCAAGGAGCTTTCGCGGTGGCCGGCAAACAAATCACAGGGGCGGTGGCCGTTTTAGAGGCGGGAGAGGCAGACCACAGAACAACTGACCCCAGAGGTGTTTATTACTCTACTTGTATTGTTATTTGAATTTTTAAATTTCAAAAGCCCATCAAACCATCAAAAACATGTGAAAACTTTTACTCTAGTTTTAACTTGTAAGCCAAAAAAAAACACATGGGAAACATGAGTATTTCATTGTTATCAGTTATCACGGAATTGTCAGTCAGCAGTTGTTCGCAGAGTAATGCACAGACTATTGATGACGTCATAATTCATTTATTTTGTGGATTTAAAGTAACGATGCTTACTCAACATCAAAAGTTTTTTTACTATAGTTTTCATAACCAAATCGGCAACTGAATCGGTGAAAGTACCGGTTAATTGATCGAATCAGTAGTTCAAGTGATCGAATGGGGTTTAAGGTCCGAATCTTGTTTACATTTTTGGCCAATTTTTTGAAAAAGAATATATTAAATTAGCCAATTTTTATCGACTTGTTTATTATCAACTGATTCCCAATTCGGACCACCTAGTATAGTCTCATTTTCAAAAGAAAAATGCTAGGGGTACACCAAACCACATAACCACCCCATTTGTCCCTCACCCCTCTATAACCACATAATTGGGCAAGAAAATTAAAAATGAATAAATAAATAAAAATCAGTGGTGGAGAAGTGGGTGGTGTACATTTGGGGTACACCTTTGGTGTACCCCTAGCATTGCTCCTTTGATGTATAAATTAAGTGACTGTATCGGTCTAAAAAAGAATACTACACTTAACTATTAAAAAATAAGTAGAATCTTTTTATTTGTTCATTTTCATTGAATAATTAATTAAATAAAATATTTTTGTCATATCTTGTTTTGTAGAATTTTTGACATACTTTTTTAATACTCAAATATTTATTTTTATTTATATATCAATCTTTATATAAAATGAATTGAAATTTTTTTAAAATTTCACTTTGTTTTGCGTAGTGTGACATTCTTTTTGGGACAGAATGAGTAAATGTTATAAATACTTTTTTTTATAAGAATGTTATAAATACTTGATATATCAAAGTTACTGTCTTAAAATGGAAATGCGCTATTATGCTCTTAATGTCAACATGTGAATTATAAAGTTTCTCATATATTTTTTCATGAGCTCATAGGTGGATCTTTATGTTTTTACAAGACCCACTAAAATTTAATCATTTTATGTAGTAAAGTCAATACAATAAGCATAGATCTAAGAATCACGAAAACATTTGTATTTAAAATGATACTCCGTATAAAGTAAGTTAACTTAGCTGTAAAAAAAGTACTCCGTAAGTTAACGTATGAAAGTAAGTTAACCTGACTTTTTTTCCCATCAAAGAGGTATCTAAACTTTAGATGTTGTAACAAAAAGATACTTCATCTTATGTTTGTGGAAATTGTCATATTTCGGGGACAGAATGATGAGTTGGAATCCTATGTGACTTTTTTATGCTTAGTTGTATTCTATCTCTCTATTTTTTTAATAACCCTCCCTAATTCTCTCAACTAGTGATGAGGAGTTGTATATTGATTTTGAAGATGATGATAAAAGCAGACCAAAGCTCCCATATTTTCATGACAAGTTCATCTTAAACCCTCATTTTGAGCTTGGGCACTTGTTAGTTTTTAGAATTAGATCTTGGAAATTTTATTATGCATGTTTAATTTAATTTAAATAAATCTTATATGATCATTTGACATTGATAACATAAATACATCATCTTAAAGGGGAATAGGTTTTTTATTTATTATTGAACATAAAAAAACTAAGTAAAAAAATTATTATGAAGAAAAGGTACAATTGACATGTAGGAGAGAGAAAAGCCATGTAGGATGCCAATTCATCATCGCGTCGCCGGAATGTGACAATTTCCGGCTAGGGGTATGAGTTGTTTGTACTCCCTCTGTCCCAAAAAATATTTTTCATTTTGATATTTTTCGGTCAAACAATGACACTCTTTGACCACAAATTAACATAAACTAAATAAAAAAATGTTATAAAGATTTGATATATCAAAACTATATCCTAAAATGAATCCAATTATATTAAATTTATATTATAATTCAATATGTTTTTTTCTCACAACTTGTAGTCAAAGCGTATCATTTATTTGACCAGAAAAGTTAAAATGAGAAGTATTTTCTGGGACGGAGAGAGTAATATTTTAAGATGTGGTATGATTTTGTTGCAAACATAAGATGTACGGAGTAGTATCTTTTTGTTACTCCCTCCGTCCTAAAACATTTTTCCACATTACTATTCACAAGGTCAAACATTAATCATTTTATTAACCTATTTTCGTTAGTTATTCACTTATTTGATGAAATAAAATAGTCTTGTCGCCTCTTATTTTGCAAAACTTTTGATTTAATTTTTAAATATATAAATTTTATATTTTAATTTTACAACTACAATCAAATAAATTAATTTAAAAATAAAGTAGACCAAACCTCGTAAACAGAAACAGAAAGAATGTTTTAAAAAGGATGGAATGCAACATTTAAAGTTGAAGTAACTCGGGTGAAAATAAGACCAAGTAATTTTACTGTTTATTTAGTTGAGAGATGTATGAAAGTACAAATAAGACTTTCGCATATAAGAAGTAACAATAGGGACTTGGGATGACAATTGACGAATTGAATACGGAGTACTCTTTGCTACGGAGTAGTACTACTGTAAAATGGATTCTCCAGTACCAATTTTTTTTTTTTTTGTTTTTTTGAAAACCAAATATATGAGATATTATTGAAATTGATATTTATGTATTTATTTTTACCTTGATTGTATTGTGCCTCCATATTTTTCTTTACAAAATATACAGTGAAGTGTTATAAATCTTGTGCTCCAGCGATATAGAGGTCAATAAGTTTGAACTTCCGTAAAAAGAATTAAACTACGATTAAAATATTGAAAAAATATTTAAATAGACAAATTCTTTCATGAAACCAAAGTCTATGTTAATTTTATGGGTACTAGTGCATTTATACCATAAAAGAATTGTGTCTTTTACACACAAAAATATTCACATGCAAGTTCATGAAAAAGATGAGAAGGTTCACAATCTAAATATGGACATTGGAACTATATAGGCATCACTCATCAGAATAAGAATTCTATATTTTTATTCCTAAAATAAATATTACTATGTTAAAAATGTTAACATACTCCCTCCGTTTCTAAATTAATGATTTACACACTTTACTGTTAAAAAATCACAAGAACTTATGTTTATTTGTTTGTTTTCATTGACTATTTGATAAAATATTTTTTTGTCACCTTTTATTATGTAGAACTTCTGTTGTACTTTTTGAATATGTAACTTTTTTTATTTATATATCAATCTTTAAATAAAATAAATTGAAAAAACTTGAGATTTTACTTCGATTTGCGTAAAGAGTAAATGATTTAGGGATGGATGGAGTATAATACTAAAAAATATTGTGGAATGTAAATGAGAAATGCTTGGTTTATAAACAAAATTGTCGCAAACTTACTATTTGTAAACTTCAATAAAAAAATTAAAAAAATACAAGATGTAAATATAAAAAAAATTATGACACTGTAAATATAAAAAATTTTATGACACTATAAGTATAAAAATTAAAAAAAAAACTTCAATAAAAAAATAAAAAAATTTAAAAAAATATTTGTGAACCTAGCATTGCTCAATGTAAATATACAAGATGACATTATGACACTGTAAATTCATATTTTGAGATTAAAAAAATGAAATACTTATTTTAATATTGTATCTTATCTTTTACACTTTATTTGTAATCTAACCTTTGGACCAAAAAATCCCAAAAATCTAAATACAGTTGTTTAATCAATCATTTATTTCAAAAATTTCCCCATGTCAAACAGCTCATACTCGATCGTATCATTCTTTTTCAAATTTGATTATTTGACCGTGGAGCAAAAAAAATGTACAGACTGTCATATACTCATATTTGCTTTTTTTCCCTTCAAAATAATCCGTAAATCAATAAAATCATAGCCTTAGAGCAACTCCAAGAGGTAGGAGCTGTTTGGCAACTTCTGAATGGGCAAGTGCTGAACCAGTAAGAAGTCTGAACCATTAAGTGCTGAACCAGTAAGAGGTTTGAATCATTAAGAGCTAGTATATTGTTTAACTATTCAGAGGCAAATGTCTCATCAATTCAGATAAGAGGTCTTAACCATTCAGACTTTGTATAATACTTAACCATTCAGAGGCAAATCTCTTAACCATTCAGACATCTGAACCATTAAGTGCTGAACCATTCAGATATCTGAACCATTAAGAGGCTGAAACAAACAGCCTCGTAGTCTATATTGTAAAATATACACTATATACAATTTAATGTTGCCTTTTCAACACTCCAATGGATAGGATAAACCAATTGGTAAAATGCAATGTAGTGTAAAAAGCATTCTCCAAAGTGTATTTTTACAAGTTCACTATAGATAGTGGAAAGAATAAAAAATTATTTTTCTTCATTTTTTTCCTTCCCTCTTCTCCATTTTCATATGTACAAGGTATTTATTATGTCTTTTTTTAAAAATCATTAAAAATAAGTAACTTAAAACAAAAAAATATTATAAAAAGTATATTATATAGAAGATATGGTTGGAGTAAGTATAAAAAATGGAAATGTAAAACACTATTGATAGTGTAAAATGAAGTTTACACTACCAATTTTTACACTACACCTTGGAGATGCTCTTAGGGCACTGAAAATACCCATGAAGCCCCGGGGCTTCAAACCGGCTCTCTCTGCCACGTCGGATTTAACTTATCTCACAGTTTCAGTGGAAATGGGTTTGAAGCCCCGGGGCTTCAAACTGAGGCTTCAAACTTTCATTTTTTACATTTTAAATACATATCTTCTAAAATTAAATTAATAAAATTTAACTATTTAATTATTTAAAAGAATTGAAACGATAATAGTTCATTAAAAAAATACATTCATTATAAAAAATTACATTCATTAAATAAAAAATTAAATTCATTAAATAAAAAAAATTACATTCATTAAATATAAAAGATTACATTCATTATAAAAACTATATTCATTAAATAAAAAATTACATACATTGTAAAAAACTACATTCATTAAATAAAAAAATTAAGTTCATTAAATAAAAAAATTACATTCATGAAAAAATAAAAAATACTTGAATAATAGTTTTTTAAAAAAAGATGATAGATATAGAGAAATTTGTATTTGTGTTGAATTTTAAAAAAATTAATTTAACTTATAGAGAAGAAAAGAGGAAAAAAGAGGGGGGAAAAGAAAAAGAAGGCGTCAAAATGCCTTCAAATTGCGTCAAACATATGACGCAGAAGTTTTAACGCGGCTATAACTAACGGGGGAGGGGGCGGTGTTTAACGCCCCCCAGGCGTCAAATGCCTCGTAACGCCGGTGGGCGTTAGAGGTAGTTCCACTGCTCTTAGCCCATACATTTTAGCTCTTTGTTAGAAAAATTAATTCTTTTTTTTAAAAAAAATTATATCCGTCCTCGAAAAATCTTCATGTTTTAGTTTATGATTTTTGCAAGACTATTGTTTTTATTCAACTTGTCAGATATTGTAACGCCCTGTCTCTTATAGATTTTTTCAAATATTATTTTACAATTTGATAATAATTGATTTTATTGAACCGTAAAAATTACTCCTACATCATTATACTTTGTATATAGAAAATAAATGAACAATTCTAATTAAAATAGAAAAAATAATTATAATAATAATTAAATAAAATAAGTAATAATAACAATATTTTATTTTATATTATCTATATTATTTCTAATACTACGTAATATTTAATATAACTACTACTACCTATTTAATTCATAATCAAAGTTTATTGAGTTTGACTTAAAAATAATTTCTTAGGTATTTTTTCCTCCGCACTTAGAGCCTGTTTTTTAGGGCTTGAACTATTAACTTCCAGTTTCCTCCAGTTCTTCCAGTTTTTTCCAGTTTCTTCCAGTTTCTTCCAGTTCTTCCAGTTCCTTCCAGTTTCTTCCAGTTCTTTCCAGTTTCTTCAAGTTTCTTTCAGTTTATTCCAGTTTCTTCCAACTTTTCTCATTTTCTTCAAATTCTTTTTACTCCTCAACTAATTACTCTAAAAATGATATATTTCATGTGATTATTATTATTATTATTATTATTATTATTATTACAACTGTTATATTCAGAACTATAGTTTATAAATTATTTTTTTCATCTCACTATTTTTACGATTTACACTTATTATTTTTTTCTTCAACTTTTTAATATGAATAAGACATTTTTTTTGTATATTAGTCTACATGATAAAACATGAAAACACCAATATGTTAAATTATACTAAAACATTATGGATAAAATAGTTACATTGAATGTTTTATTAATATAACTTTTTATAAGACATCTCAGTTTTTCCTTTATTACTTAAAAATTGCTCATTTTTCTAATTTTTATAAAAAAAATTGTAAGTCAAAAGAGCTTAGAGAAAACAACTAAAATATGACTAAAACATAAAAAATGTAAACAAAAAGTTCTATGTCTTTATTCCAGAAATAGGAATTCAATGAAAATAAAATATCAATCATGAAAAAAACAATATGTTTGATTATGTGATATGTATGATATTTAAAACAAAATGTTTTAATATATAAATTATAATTACAAATATATTATTTATAATAAATACTGCATAAATAAATTGAGTTGGAATAAACTACACAGCCTTTTTAAAATTTAATATTTTTATATTTATGCTACCCTTATATTATAATTATTTTTTGTAAAAGTAGTTTTTTGTATTTAAAAAATAACAAGACTTTTTTTATATCTTAAAGACATTCACTAAGATAACGTGATGATCATGATGATTATGATGATGACGATGATGATGATAATGATGATGATGATGATGATCATAATAATAATAATAATAATAATAATAATAATAATAGTAATAATAATAATAATAATAATAATAATAATAATAATAATAATTTATAACAACAAGAATTTAAAATAAATATTTTTTAAATTTTTTTAGGTTTTCTAGTTTTTTCCAGTTTCTTCCAGTTCCTTTTAGTTTTTTTCAGTTTCTTCCACTTCCTTCCAGTTTCTTCCACTTCCTTCAAGTTTTTTCAAGTTCCTTCCAGTTTTTCAAGTTCCTTCCAGTTTTTTCCAGTTTCTTCCAGTTCCTTCCAGTTTTTTCCAGTTTCTTCCAACATCCAGCTCTTTTTTTACAGTTCTAAAGAACAGGCCCTAGATTGCTCCCACAAACAGGAATTATGACTATGATTGAATTCTCCAAAGAATTTTCGCCTTTATTTAAAGATTCAGAGATAAATTGTGCAATTCCCTAAGAGTTTAGGGGCATTTGGTATACTTTTTAATGGGTAAATTGTGGAATTTCTGAAGAATTCAAGAATATTTGATGCACTTTTAAATGTTCATGAGTAAATCATGTAATTTTCAAAGAATTCAAAGGTAAACGGTGCACTTTTCACAATAATAATCCGTATTTCAATAAATAAAGCAAGCCTTTTTTGGTAAGCCTTTTTTGGTAATTTGAGCAACTTACATCATACGAATCTGCGTGGCTTCTTCTATAAATTGTTGCGATTTCTTTCATACGGCTCTGCAACAGATCTCTGTGGACTAACCCTCTTGGAGATGCGTGCCCGCGGAGGCTCTTTCTCTCCTCGCCACCGTCCGCCGGCCGCCCAATCTCCGTCTAGGTCTTTTCTCTCTTCCACTCCCTTTCACACCCATATAATGAGAACAAAATGTGTCTACTTATAATGTGCTGTACTTAGATGCCGGTGGGTGGCTTCTCATGGGCCTGTTTCTATGATTTTCTTCCATTATTTTGTCGCAGGGGTGTCTCTCGATTTTGATGCGAAATCTCATCTTCAG
Source organism: Cuscuta campestris (assembly GCA_900332095.2). NCBI lineage: Eukaryota > Viridiplantae > Streptophyta > Magnoliopsida > Solanales > Convolvulaceae > Cuscuta > Cuscuta campestris. Next base: position 1,132,825 of record OOIL02005040.1, on the reverse strand, counting down.
TCTCTGAGCTGAGATTAGTGGTGGTGGGATTGGGATGATGGAGGGGGAGAACGGAGTTGAGAAGAAGCAGCGCGTCGACTCCGGCGAGAGTGGTAAGAAAGCGGCGGCGCTGTTCAGCGACGAGGAGGTGGGGGATATCAATGGTCTTACGGTCGGGGATGATTACGTGGAGGTGACGTGCGGGTGCACCAGCCACCGCTACGGCGATGCCGTCGGGAAACTTAGGGTTTTCTCCAGCGGCGAGCTTGGAATCGTCTGTGAATGCATCCCCGGTTGCCAAGAAGGTGCCTTCTTCGATTCTTTTGTCTTTCTTCAATCATTTTTTTTATCCATTGCTTTTGTTTTCATTCCTTCTTGAAATGGGTTTTTAAGCTGGAAATGTGTTTTTGCCCATGCCTTATGGGTATGTGATGCTTTCCTTAGATTTTATTTCTATTTCATCTTAGATACCCTTTGTTCATCAAATGTAGTTGTTCTTCTTGGCTTTCAAACAATCCATCTTGAAACCAGTCCTTGTACATGATGTGGACTCCTAAGTGTATGATAATATGCCTGAGAGAACATGAGGTAGTTAGCAGTGTTTGTAGTCTAGCTACATCATGTCGCCACACGTTAATTGTTTTTGTTTTCCTTTGGATGTTTGTTTAGATTGAACGAATATTGTGTTGGTGTTGGGTTAGACTTGAATTGTATTGAGCTGAAGCGCATTGTGCTGTTCAAAATGAGATTTTAGTGTGATTACTTGAAAGGTTTTCTTGGTAAAAGAATCTATCCAGCTTGGATGCAGAGTTTTATCTGAACGATCTCATGTGTGAATTTTTTTTAAATGGTTTTTTTGGATATGAAGTCACATTTTCTGTTCCAATATTAGATCTTTATTTTAATGTATTATAGAAGAGTGTTTGGTTTTGCAATTCATATTGATTGAGAGTAACCACTCATCTGAGAATGTTTCTTTGAATTTCTATATGAAGAAGCTGTTAGGTTTTTCTTTATTACTTGAGCACAGTTAATGAGTTAGTTTTCAGTTCATGGATGGATTGCATATGTGCAACAGGCAATGGCAAGTAGTTCCTGGTGACTCCTGAGGGACAATCCAAACATGCCCATGCACATGTATTCTAAACAAATGATTTGCCAGTTGCCACTGTGGATATTTAATTTATTCACAATCATTTTTCTGTACTTCTTTAGTCTCTTTAGTTTGCTGTTTATTCAAGTGTAATTCTACACCAGCTGGTATTCATTTTTTTTACATGCTTTTAAAGAAGCATCTGAATATTATTTCCTGGCTTACTAGTCTGGACATTGCATTTCAGTGTTCATTGATCTTTTGAATGGCAAAATAGGGAACTTTGCATGCCTATTTAACCCTTTTTTCTTTTGTTATTATCTCCATGATCTGTTTAGCTTTTAGCTCGAATCTTTCAGTTTTGTCTTTTTTTTTAATTTTTTGGGGTGTTCAACAGATAAGATGACTCCAGCTGCGTTTGAGAAGCATTCTGGAAGAGAAACTGCAAGGAAATGGAAGAACAATATTTGGGTCATTGTTAACGGTGAGAAGGTTCCTGTGGCAAAGACTGCACTGCTCAAGTATTATATTCAATCTTCAAAGCATGCAAACGGCTCAAATAAGTCAAACACTCCAAAAGTCTGCCATCGCGATGAATTCATCAGGTGCACTGTGTGTAAAAAACATCGCAGAATCCGCCTTCGTACACCCGAGGAATGCCGAAGTTTCCATGATGCTCTTGCTAATACTAACTGGAAATGCTCCGATATGCCTCACGACAAGTACGTTTCTTCCACTCAAGTCTCCTACCATTAATATTCACTATATTCATCACACCTTGTACTCTTATTTCTCTTTCTTTGAATGCCATTATAGGATTCATATACTTAGAGATTGTGTAACCCTTCAAGGTTCATTTGCTTGATTGGCATTGTGTGGTCATTTGTATGATGATATGAAAACTGAAGTTTTTTATTTTTTACATATCACGTTATAGTACATATTTAGCAAGCTTTCCAGGAAAAAAAAGAGTCATGCTTTCTTTATTAAAAAAATATGAAAGTTCATGTTTTTAGATATCATGTTGCAGTCTAAATGTAAAGGGTATCATCATCTCATTATAGCTTCCCAAAAAAGTGTCTTGCTTGAGAACTTGTGCTTGTCCCAAAAAGGTACTGTTTGAACAAAAGAAGAATCATACTTAATGTTGTTTCCAAATAAAATCTCCAAACAAGTCATAAGTATGTCTGTGTTATAAAAAATTGAATTTCCTTAAGTATAACTAGAAGTGCTGAAAATTATAAAACCTTGGTGAAACATATCATGTTACTTTTTTTTTCTTCTTCATATGATATCATATGTATGAGGAATAATAGTGAATATGGTTTGGTTGGTTCAGAGTGACATGCGAGGACGAGGAAGAAAGAGGAAGCAGGAGAGTGTACAGAGGATGTTTGCGCGCGCCGACATGCCGGGGGTGCACCTCATGCGTCTGTTTCGGATGCCAAGTCTGTCGCTTCCCAGACTGCCCTTGCCAGAGTTGCATTGATTTCACCACCAATGTCAAACCACCATCAACTACTACTTAACTCTTTTAGCCTCCTCAACATCTTTTCTTGTTTCTGTAGTAGGGACCAATTTCGATTCAAACATTCTATCCGTGACTTTCGTTTCTAATTCTCCGTTTATTAATTAAAGAGCATCCGTGACTTTTACTTCATTTACCAATGTTTATTGTAGCTATTAGGCCACGTGTCGGGTGTGACCTACCGCTGGTGACCCCGATGCGGCCTGACTGCCACAACACAGACGGCAGTGTGACCCTTGTAGACATGACAAAGTACACGAAAGAGGATAGAAAAAAGATAAATGTTTGGTTCACAAACAAAAAAAGTTACAAATCTCATAAATTTGTTATTTATGAGCTTCAATAAAAAAAATAAAGTAGTCTAAAATAATTTAAAATGAAAATTTTAAACTATAAATAGTAAGAAAATATTGTTGTGGAAGACACAAAGTTCTTAAGAGAAATGAAGTATTCCATGTGAAATAGAGTACTCCAAAACTTTTGAGAATGGAAAGTACTTCGTATAAACGATGGGAGTCAGAACAATGTGCTAAAATCCAAAACACAGCCTAAATGAGGAGAGATAGATTTGTAAATTTAAGTGTTTATAGTTTGTCTAGTGCTAGGATGATATTGTAGTTTCACAAATTACGACATGAAAAATGACGGGATTAGCTCGCATTGTTATTTTTCATCTCTGATTATATGGTCCCATTTAATTATAAAATAATACGGAGTAATGGAATTGAAACAATTAGTAATTGAAAAATAAAAGAAGTGGGAGAGTCCCTCTGAATTGGGACGGCGCCAAGTTTTGAAACTCATCCAATGATGTGGGACCTGGATTGAAGTCCCAAATGATATCATAAAAAAAGAGATACGGTAAAAATCTAGACTAGCATTGGACATGCTCTTAGACCATGTGTTATGCAGGCTTGACGGGGACTTGACAAGGTATATAGAGATATGACGTAGGCTGATAAAAATGTGTGATATGAGACTTGAAAGAAGGCTGTGACCAAAAAGTGATGGGATAAGAATGTAAATTATTTTGATTAGTTGAAACAAAAGAAAGGGAAATGCGCCTTCATGGTGGGATGGCTATCACCCACAAGGGGCCACGCCCCATCATGACAGGCGAGACAAGAGCTTGAAGAAGGGACACACCAATTGCGTCAAGTCCCGTAACGGACGACCTTAGAATAAAATAATTTGAGAACAACCATGAGAATGTATTATATACCAGTTTCATTGTCCGATTCATTTCATTGTTAGAATATCATTCAATGTGATTATGTGAAGTGCACCTTACTAAACCAACATATAACACTAGTCATTTACCTAGTCAACTCTACTCAGTACTCACAATTTCAACACTCCGTATGTCTAAAACTATATTATTCTCATTTTCTTTTTCTGTCCATCCAGCTTATTATTCTCATTTCGTTTTGAGCCTATTTTTTAAGAGTAATGTCAATAACATTCTTCTACTTTAACACACCAATCCATCCAAAAATAAAGGACATTCTTAGAAGTTTGACATTTTTTTCTATTCCTAGATTAGCGTGCCAAGTCACTTAATTAACAAGTTTGTCACGTATATAAAGATGTTGCAAGTACACACATCCAAGTTGAATTATTTGGATGGTTATAGTAGCTAATTTTCTTTTCTTGGAAGATTCAACTGGATTGTTGTTGTATATAAAAATTGAGTTTGTGGGGATATACTTGGAATACTATAAAATGTAAGGAGGATCGAAATGTTGTGTACCACTAGCTCTATTTTCTTTCCATAAGTAGTGTCCCATAACATTTGTTTAATTTTCTCACACACACGAGAGGATTAAGGTACTCCATAATCATCACTGACACATTTTTTTCATTTATAAATAAATAAAAATGTGACAATATATATAACTGTACACTACTCTCTATTCTAAAATGATTTGTCTCCTTACTGTTACGGTTGTTAATCACGCTCCTAATGTCCACAACCACATACATCCGCCGCCCGAACAAGTAATTTTACTACTCCGTAATACATATGTACTATCCTATACCGATCCAGTGGGTGCAATTGCACCCACTTGACCTAATGTGGCTCCGCGACGGGTCACATTCATTATTTTTTGAAAAGGAATGATAGGAAAAGGGATGGCGCACGGTTGTAAAAGAATGAAGGTTAATTTTTTTTAGAAGAGATGTCTTAGCTCTAATATCATGATTTAGTTTGATAATAATTAGTTTTATTAGATAATGAAAGTTTCTATCATTATGTATAAAGTTTCTTTGTATTCTTACATGATTTGGCATCACTTTAAAATGGAGAGATCATTTAAGTTCAAAAAAGTACTCCGTAGAATATAGTGAAAGAAGAGATAAATCCATTATTTTGAAGACACGTTGTTTACCATTGGTGGAGCTACAAATTTAACAATAGTTAGCCTTTGTTTGGATGAGATAAGAATTCAATGAAAAAGATAACGATGAAAAAAGAGCGAATAGAAAAAATGGGAGGAAAATAATTGTTGTTTAGATGATTAGAAAATGGTGAGAAAACAGAAAAGATTGTTGCTTGGATTATTAGAAGGACAATTTTGTCCTTTCTTACCTTTTCTCTTAATCTCACATTTTTCTCACAGTGGGAGTTGAGAAACTTTTTCTTTTTTTTCTCCTCTCTCCATTTTTTCTTGCAGCCAAACAAAAAAAATACCTTCGTATTTTATCCCTCTTCTTTTTCTCTCCCTCCATTTTCTTACTATCCACACAACCTCTCAAAGAATGATTTATTTTCTCGATCATTTTTAAACAGGCCAATGCTCGTTGATTTTCGGCTTTGATTGTTCGAAACAAGTTGTCAGGCCGGGAGGCTCAATAGCGGCTTGCAAGCTTGGGCGGGTGTTAGAGGCTTGATCAATACACAACCCAAGTTTGACCAACTCAATTTTCTAACGATTAATACTCTTAAGTTTGGCTTCTGCAGAGATTAGCAATGACATTTTGAAAAGGCGGTAGCCTTTAGTGTAAGCGTTTTCAGAATTAATCTACATCATTTAGATTTTATCCAAACACTAAACGAAAAAACTACTTCTAAACAAGGCCAAAATATCACAAATTTAATTTAAATATAAAGTAACAAAAAGAACTTTAAATTAGCTTTCATTGATGACAGTACTCAAACCATGCTTTTCAGGAGCTTTTTATTTGTAATTTTCAATAATTTATTTACTAAATATCAAGCTCCCCTAAAAAAACGTGAAGTTCACAAGTAACTCCGAATGTTCTAAAAATAGAAAGCGAACAATAAAATCAACAAGGATGATGTAATTGAATTTTTTTTTTTACTAAGAAAACAATTAGCCTTATGTGGGAACAATATTTTCAATTTCTTTTATTAACAACAAAAACCCAATAGACGAGGGTGTGTATATGCCGACCTTACCTCTACTACACACACCCTCCCCTTGGGTTATTTTTGCTAATGCTCATTTAAAATACTGTTCCCAAATAAGACCTATGAGTATGCTAATTTATTATAAAAAAAAAATACTAAAACAAAACGCTTTTCAAAGAAAAAAAAAAGATTAGAATTAAACATGGAAATTATGTGCAAACGGACAGTGAAGTTATTTTAGGTGGGACATCAAAAAATGGGGCAGTGTGGGTAGTGATGGTACATGGCCAATGGCGTCGCATGCAATGGCAACGCAGCGTGGCAAGAAAGAAGGGAGACAAGAACGGGGTTGGCCTGGTGTTAATTGGCAGTTCAAAAGCGTATTTGTGATGACACCAAACACGCACATCTCCTGTCTCCGTCTCTCCTCTCCTCTCTATATATATATAGATATATACGTGCACATATAGAGAGAGAGAGACGGAGGAGAGAGAGAGAGAGAGAGAGAGATGGCGGCGAAGGGTGGCGGCGGAGGAGGAGGAGGGGGAGGGAGCAGGGCGGGAAGATCGTACGCGATGGTGTTGATGGTGGCATTTGGGGCAGCCATTGTTGGGGTTATGATCCTTCACAAGTTCAGAGAGAGGCGCATCTTCAACCTTGTCCTTCGTGACAAAGACACTCAGCTCCTCTCCCTTCACCTCCTTTTGCAGGTCTGTACCCCCCCCCCCGGTGCTTGCATGTGTTGTAAACCTAAATAAACATCTGTAACCTGGTTTGGGTTTTAATGGAGTGTTTGGGTAGTAGTGTTTGGTTGGGGAATATGATTTGACTGTATCTGTAACCTGGTTTTTAATGGAGATTTGGGAAATTATTTCATGAGAAAGAAAACAGTTTTTTTCCAAACCGGACACTAGCAATAGTATTTGTGTGTTTTGATGATGAATGTTGACTGATGATGTGTGACAAATTTGGTGCGAGTTGCAGAAGGAGAAAGAGAATGCAAAAGATGCTAAAAGGCAAATGGACGATCTGAAAGGGAAAATGCACAAGCTTCGGGGTAAGAAGGCGGACCTTGAAGCCAGAATCATGGAGATGGAGTCCACCATTTCTTCCCTCAGAGAAGAGCAGAAGACGATCTCGTCTTCACTGGAGGAGAAGAAGAAGGAGATCAAGGTGCTCATGGATTACAAGCGAGGGCAGAACCGAGAAACTGCCCGGCTCATGGCCCTGTCCCAGGAGCTCCAGAAGAAGGCTGCAGAGATTGAAGAGCTGAGGCAGCGCGTCGACTTGCCTCCGCCGGCAGTCAAGGTCTGGTCGGTCAGCTCTGACGACCCGTCAAGCCTGCCGGCCAATTTCACCACCAAAGCCGCCGGAGAAGAAGAAGAGGTCAGGAATGGAAAGGGCCGCGGCAAAAGTGCAGAAATTTCATCACAGGTGCACAGTCAGAATGAGACTGCTGAGTCGCAACAGGTTTCTGAAAATGGGGGCGCCACTTTGGTAGGCGGAGGCGATCAGTCAAGAAACGGGGTTGAGTATGAAAGCATGGGAAGAAGAGTTAGGAGGATGGGGAGGAGGAGGAGGATAAATGATGGTTACAAAGCTGCTGCTTCTGCTGCTTCTTCTTCTGATACTGCTCTGAAATCTGAAAATGGAGTTGAAAGTGTGAGAAATGGAGAATCACTGCCAGAAAGTGAACGAAAACGGGGGAGCAATGAACTTGGTCTTGACGAACCAAACTGGGAAATGTATGGAAGAGAAATGGATGGTAGAAGCAATGTGCAGAAGAAGTTACCTGCCAATTCAAGAGCTGTTGATGACAGCAAACTACTGAACAAACCTGAAAATTAGAAGCCAGAAGAGAGAAACAAGATCACAAGGGAAAACAAAGGTCACAGGCGAGCGCGAAACTTCAAGCATTACTATTATTACTGAAAAGAAGGTAGAAGAAGAAGATGGTTAGGGAACATTAAAGGAAGCAGAAACCTCTAGCCAGTCAGCCTTGGGTGCAGATGACATCTTTATGTCACTACCCCAAATAATAAATGCTTTGACTCATGTTATTGTTAGAGAATTTCTTTGTTTCTTCTTTCTTTTTTTATATTACCGAGTACGGAGTATCATTTGGTCTTGTGTGAAATTATCATTGAGTCTTTTATATGCAAGGGATTGCAAATTGAGCTCAGAACAGCAAGTCAACTAAACCAACAATGATGCCGTCAAAAACAAACATGTGCAATAGTTTAGGAGATTTATCCAGGCATAAGCACATCTAAAAGAGGAAAGACCAAAACATTGATTGGTATCTGAAAGAACTGCATTATTGTTATTGCTTGTAATATCGGCATCATCTCTAATGCATCACAAGATTCCAGCTTTACTGAGACGCTTGCACCACTGTCTGTAAAATGAAAAAAAAAGTCCAGTTAAAGATAGTTAAAGCGACATCATTCTGCAAGATAAGCACCGATAGAAGTTTTTAATCTTCCAGATCCTCTGAAATGCACTCATGCACTGAAATCTCTTCCTCACCCTTATATTAAGAGACCAATAAGGCCGTAAACATGGGCCCACCAAGTCAATTACCCAGTCTAGATAGCCTCCTATATTTGCGGGCTGACCGCAATATCATCTATGCTAGCATAGTAGGTTTGTGAGAGTGGTCAAAATTGTTTGTCAGAATTTGATTACCTCACGAGCCTTCACATTTCCCCAACTATAAACTTTAACCTGGGTATAGAAGATAACTGCTAAGATGGAGTAAAAGAACTTTTTTATCTTGAAAGTTCAGATCAGGTCAAATTTTTTAAGATAAAGAAAACATGTACTGAGTCTAACTATACCACAATGTCAATACCAGATGCTCAGCTCTTCATCACACGTTCATCAAGTATACTAATAACTCGTTTTCCATAGTATCTACTATCTAGTAAAAAACTACTTGTATTTTGTTTCAAGCTTAAAATAAAAATAATATAATACACACACACACACACAAACACAAGCTAGTATTTGGTGCCAAGTTGATAGAGAGTAAAGAGCCACTAGAAAAGAAAGTGATCTCATTAAATGGAAAGAAAGTTTTAAAAAAGGCAGCAAACTAGCTTCAGAGAGGCTCTCCAAGAGTCTTGAAGGCATTATCAAGCAAGATGTTCTTGCAACAGCAATACCAAACTAGGACAAAAGCATGCTTTGTATACAAAATAAGACATTCCATGAATTTATACCAAAATAGAACTTATTATGTCAAATAATGCCAAAAAACCTTGTGGAATGCCAACACAAATGCCAAATTGTGGGAGTTTCACAATCTCAACACTCCTATTTAGGCAATAAAATATCGGTCTTATTTTGGTGGAAGTAAAATGTTTTAATCTTATTTAAGTAGATTTCTTATGATAATTGTCTTAAAGATTTTGCCAGCCTCTTTTTACCAATAGAGGGTATATTTCTAGCCTAATGCATCTTATTGTTAAACTAAAATAAATTGCATGGCAATCAAGATGCTAATCAATTACCCTTCACTTGACCCTACTCAAAAGTCCACCTTTCTTGCTAACGTGTTCCCTGAAAAGGCTAAAATCTAATCAAAGATCCACATTTTCATGCTACGTTTCTAATTAGTTTCCAGCTTCCTTGTTTTTATCCCAAAGTGGTTGCTATCACTCTCACACACTAGAAAACAGCTTTGTGAACAAGGATGGAGGAAGAAGGTTAGTCATAGTCCAAGAGATCAAATTGTAATCTCTTACCCCTATCATAAATCTTGATTGTTTTCCAATCTTGGGCCATTTAAGCCTCAACTAATGTTCCATCTCCTGATCCCCAGGTTTTGGGCTATCACTTTTACTACTTGAACCAGACCAGACGTATTTTCCCTTGCCAGAAATGTGAGACTTTCTTTCAAATTCTTCTTAGTCATCTTCCTTCAATGCTCTTATATTTTGTTAAGACACTTCCTTCTATCATATTCTATGTATTTTCCTATATCTGTTTGATAACAGTATAACACAGTGAATGGTGAAATGGATACAGGTAGCGTGAGGGTTGATGGTGACATTAGAGACAAGGCACAGCTTGTCTTGGAGTTGAGATATTTATGAGGTTCCAAGTTGTATAAGAAGTATTTGGCTTTGCCAATCAATCCAAGTTCTTTTTGTTAGGCTTGTTGTAGGTTCTCACATATTGGGTTCCATTATTGAGTTTCTGTTGTGCTGTGCCCATTAGGTGAGTAATGGCAAGTTGCTAAGTTAGATGTTCTAATACCTTTTTTGTTGAGTTTGTCCTGGAGCTCCTTTTTAAAATGGTCAAGAAGACAAGATAAAGGGTTGTTGGTATTGGAGCCTATCTGCTTCTCAACCTTTGCAACCAACTCATAGGAGTACTCGCATTGAAAATCTAGAGGTTCATTAGTGCAGGGGAGGGGGGTGGCGAACTGAAAGTCTTCTCGTGGACACCAACAACAACCCAATATAATCCAAACTCTTTTGCGGTTTTAGAGTTGAAGATGAGCGCAGCCCNTTTATGTCCATTACTAGCCAAAACTTCATTGAAAGTAAAAAAAACGAAGAGTGTTTAATGTGTCACCTTGATTTAGTCCATTATTTACCTCAAGCTAAAACATTGTCAAATGCTATTCTTTTAGCTCCATTGGCAATCAACATAAGAGTGTTCTATTTGCAAAGTTTTAAATACATTTTTCTGTATTATTTAGCATATCTTTAAGCTTTGTCAAAGCTTCTCCTAGGCAATTAAATATCTTAGCCCTTGGCTGTGTTTTTCTAATTTTCTAACTTCTTCCCCCTCACTTCTTCAAATGTAGCAGTGATAGGTTGGGCATTTTGGTAGAGAGTAAAGAGACAACAGAACATACAAAATTAAAAATAAAAAAAAAAGACAGCAAAATAGCTTCAGAAGTCCCAGAACTCTAACTTTTTACTCCAAGAGAGCTGCTAATTATCCTAAAATTGTTGCTCGTCTCTCTTCTCTAAAAGAATATTTATTTAGGGTGTGTTTGTTTTGGGGGGAGGGGTCACAAACCTTTGGTAGTGAAAAGAAAATTATATGATGCAAAAGTTTTCATCACAGGAAAGGAAGAAATGTACCTCTTCCTTATTCTTCTTTCCACCAGTGAAGAACTTGTATCCACCGTAGAATGCTGAAGCCCATCCAGCCAAAGAGATAAGTACAAACTACAAAGAAAACAACCAATCAAACATGTGTATTCTATATTTCTCATGATGTACCAAAGACTTATAACTGATACAACTTACGTTTTATCTATAGATGTAGAACATGGATTTTAACTATAAAAAAAGTGGTTTGTTGTAGTTAAAACATTGCAAATAGGAAACCATTTTGTACAACACTAGTAAGTCATATACGCGTTGAAGAAAGATTAAAAGAAACATGAACTCAACACCAAAAATCACCCAAATTGGCATCTAACTCTTTTAGAAAGGCCACTTTCAATCATTATGCCATTGGAAAAAATTCAAAAACTGACGACTTGGTCCAGCCGTCCAGGTAACAGAACACAAAACTTCCAACCCCTTTCAAGCCATTGGGCCTTGGTTTATGAGAAATGAACCAATGATAGAAGGAAAAACACGTCTGCCTTCCTGAAATCTAATTCAGAAACAATGCTGACATTTCAACATAAGGTGAGGTGAAATGGCATGATTTTAAAAGCATACCTCCACTAAAATGCATAGAAATAACTGAGGAATATGTTTTATACTCCGTACAATATACCAAAAAGTACTGTGTATAGACTGATAAAAGTATGCATTTATTAGGACAAAACAACTGAAGTATGAGCTCAAAATCATATAATCGTCCATCTAGTGATTGTACCAGTGGACTACTTTGCATCTAATTGTTTCCTATGGCATGGGTTAGAATAAAAAAAGATTCTGACTATCGCCATGCCTAAGAAGAACAAAAAAATACTCACATGCTCTTCCTTCCATTTAGAAGGGCTCATCGGATCTTCCCAAAAATTCACCTTTGGTGGTCCATGATGATCTGGAGTTACCCAAAAAGAGTTAATTATTTGCAAAGCGTATAGGCTCGAGATTTAATTCATCCAGACAGCATTCAAATGCGCAGAAATGGCACAACCGATAATTAGATCAGAAAGAAATGTAAATCGAGGGAGAAGAGTACCAGCAGCCCCTGCAAGGCCGCGGCGGGTGACCAAGGACGCAGATTGAGCCGCTGATATGGATGCAGGGAGTCGATTGAAGGTCGCTGCTCGACGCGCCGCCATCAATGCCAGCGAGGTTGCCATGGCGTTGCGATTGCACTCTGTGTTTCTGGGTGATGGATGGCAAACGGCGTGGAGATGGAAATGGGCAGATAATTGACAGGGTTACTCCTTTGTGTGGATTCTTTTTATTCGTCTTATTAAGTTGTTTAACTCTACTAGTACCCGTGCGATCCACGGGCGGTAAAATAACATATATTTAATCTTGATTTGGAATAAAATAAAATGAAAAAAATAAAAAGATTACAAATTTTATTTTTATTGCCCAAAAAAAGGTATTGTACATCATGAATTATTGTCGAAAAGCAGTGTTATACATTTTAGAACACTTCTTTATTTATAAACTACATTTGTATAAACTAATTCATCTTTACAATAAATTAAGGAAATAATGAATTTTCTATAATTACAATTTCCAAAATAAGTGAAATGCATGTCAGGAAAAATATCATAGGGAAAAACAATTAATGTGGTTTTAATTTGTTTTATTTGAATAACACCAACTTTAAGTGAACTATACCTTGTAACAAATTCATGTATTTGATTAAAAAGTTATGGGTGCAAATGGATATTAATCGGATTGGATGTGCCATTACCAAATCCGTATCCGTTTATTTTTGTCGGATATCGAATTCGGCTACGGATCTTGACAGATACTAAAATTTAAAACCGTATCCGCATGTTAGATATTGGTCGGATATTGGAAATAATACACATGAAAATCGGATAAACGGTTATTTAAACGGATGCATATTCGGATTAGAGTTTAAATGGATCGAATATTTTATATGAAAAAAGATGTAGAATTAAAATATAAAAATTACATATTCTAAAATTATATCAAAAGATAAACAAAAGTAATGTGGACATGACTATATTGAATGAAATTGCAAAAACAAATAAAAAAGAAAGTTTTTGAAGTTTGACTGTGAGAATAGTACACATGCAATTTAATTTTAGTTTGAGGGCTAAATTATGTTCATATAATTCATCCATCCAATTTAATTTTTAAGATATATTTTTTATTTAATAAATATACAAAATATATTTTCATTTAATCATTAGTAAAATGTTAAAAATAGTTTACCGAAAAATCAAATCGGGACAAAAACTCATGAAGGGACACGGTAATAGTCCTCAGGCATTAGCCCACTTATTCTCCCAGCCCAACTTAATATACCGGCCCAAACTACTTTCCCGGCCCAATATCCATTAATATAAAACCAATCTTCCTAACCCTACCCTTCACTTCCGCTCTTCCGCCGCTACGATCCCCTTTCTCCTCCTTCGTCTTCGTCTTCGTCTCTTTGTCGCCATCTCTCCATCCGTAACTATGTCTCTCCCTCTCTCTCCAATATTTTATTTTCTGATTATTAAACTATTTGATTTCTATGTGCGCCGATTCTTTTGGTTGATTCTACTTTTATTTTTTGAAATTGTTATTTTAGATGATCTTGGGTCCGTTTTGATTTAATGTTTTTTCTTTAAGATGTGTTACAACGCATCTTTAGATAATCCGATTTATATATATAATATTCGGATATATATATATATATGTATATATATATATGTATATATATATGTGTGTGTGTGTAACTAGCATATTCACGCGCGTTGCGCGGATTGTAGTGCCCGATTAAGGTTTACTTAAAAATAATTCCAAAAATGTTGGGAATACCAGTTAAAGTTGATCGACATGGTTGATATTTTCCAAATTCTTAATATATAAGGTAATCTCATGAATGACATGATTTTTGCATGTATGGATTTTGATATCAGAGTTCATACATATCTGATGTCCATGTTAGCACGATGAGTCTTTTTGTTTGAATTCTATACCCATGTATATTAAAAAGACATTGTATAAACTTAGAGTATTATAGTGAATAATGGGAGTATAGTGTAGTCTCATATTTTACATCTTTTTCTAATTCCAACAATGAAATAGTGTGTATTCAGTTGTTTGGTAGAATATTAAAAGCTTTGAAATAATCTTTGATGAACCATGAGCATAATGTTTGAAGACCAAAAATGGAGTTTTAAAATGGATACTACCAAGTATGACTTTTTAGTACAAAAAATGCAATGTTTAATAGTATAATGCGTTTTTTAAGACAAGAATTTATACAATGAAGAACAAAATTACATGTGAATTATTATTTTTTTAGTCTATATTTTTTAACTCTACTCATTGTAAATAATGTCTCTAATAATGAAGTTCTGAAATTTACTTTGCTTTGTCGTCATAAATCAATTTAAATTTTTATGCAATAGAATTACTTATAGAAAAAGCATGATTAGTTATTATTTGTTTATCATATGACATTCAAAGAGCACTCATTTATTCACTATTTTCTATATGTATGTATGTATGTATGCGTATATATTTTCAAAAATATATTCGAATTTGAAAAACATAAGTCTATATAAATTGTACTTATCGAGATGTTTTTAATCTTAATACACAAATACATATATTTGTAAATTAACACATTCTTTATTAAAACATCATGTAATAATTATGATGAACCTTTTACCCTGTGTGTATTTAATTATAGAATTACTTCTTAATCACCAAACTTGTTAATCCTATTTTTATTTTTTAAAGTAGTATTTGCAAAGTTACTGTAAGAACTTTTTAAATTATGGCCTATTGATATAAATCTTAATATATAAAAATGATATCTCTGAACATGCCTCAAATCTTATTTTATGTACTGTTAGATGAACATGTAATTCTCTATGTTTTATTTCAAATTTTTCAGTAAGATGTGTTACAATGCATATTTAGATCATCAGATTTATATATATATATATATATATATATATATATATATATATATATATATATATATATATATATATATATATATATATATATATATATATATATATATATATATATATATATATATATATATATATATATATATATAGACACACACACACATACATACATACATATATATATATATATATATATATATATAAATTTTTTTTATTAATATTATTGCAACAGTCGATTACAAGCAAGGGGCCCGAGGCCTGTTAACCTCGTGCCTGCCCCGGGGCCCGTTAAACACCCAAGGCAGATAGCCCACTATAAATATCCCAATCTAAAACCCAACCCCATAAATCTGCAAACACTTGTTGTTCCAGAGAATTAATATACATATACTTATTTTATATATTATATTATATATATAATTATTACTCCGTATTATCGTAATACAGGTCCCAACATCGGAGTGTGTGTCTAAATATAGGGCTGTGATGATATGGAAGGACTGAAATCTGTTACGGTGAATTTTTAGAATTTTAATGTTTGAGGCATAAAAAAACGAACGTATCTTGGTGTGGCGTAACAAAATTAACCTCCGTTGTTGCAGCCATGGCGATTTTGTTTCTTGTATTGCTTTAAACTTAAAACCGGATTAAAAAATCTGAGCCTCTATTGTAATTATATATAGGGAGCGTCTAAAATGACACCTGTTACTTATACACCAGTTGCTTACACCAGTTCGTTTGGGGTACCTACGGTGCTCCGTTTATAAAAACGACGGTTCCTACCCCCCCTAACCCTCCCCCTAAACCCCCCACACCCCAGCCCCACCCCAGCCCCCCCTTCCCGCCCCCTCCCTACCGTGGCAGTACACTACCAGGCAGTGTACTGCCAGGGTAGGGAGGGGGGCGGGAGGGGGGGCTGGGGTGGGGAGGGCAAGGGTGGGGTTGGGGTGGGGGGTTTAGGGGGAGGGTTAGGGGGGTAGGAACCGTCGCTTTTACAAACGGAGCACCGTAGGTACCCCAAACGAACTGGTGTAAGCAAATGACACCAGTAGGACTGGTGTCATTTTAGACTTGGCTACCATATATATATATATATATATATATATATATATATATATATATATATATATATATATATATATATATATATATATATATATATAAGTTGGTTCAAATGAGAATAGAATCTAATGAAAGAAGTAGGAATAAATATAGGCCGTCGGATCCTATCTCCAGATCTAAGATCTCCACTTCCGCTGAGGGGCATAAAAGTATTTCCAGATCTCCTTCCTTCTACAACCTCTATGTTTCAACTCCCGGACATCTCGCCACTTACCCTGTTTTTTCTCGCCTAATTTACCTTCCATTCCATCTTCCAGATTTCCGTTTCCTTTTAGGTATGGATTCCATTAATATTAATTCCTATATTGTATCCTACGGAAGGAAGGGCTTTCAGAATCCCTCGATCAGTACAGCATTGAATCTTCACTGCAATGACAGAGCCCTCAGCCATGGACGCAGGTATCAGCCCGACCAATTCAATTTTCTGGATTTTGGAAAATAAATTTGTAGGAAAATAATTATTTGGAACATATTTTCCTGGTTCTGCACTTGTACTATATGAAATGTTTGTGCATTCTTCACTTTTGTTGGTGAAATTTTTATTTGTTGGTGAAATTTGTTGGTGAAATTTTTATTTTTTATGCATAGGGGGTTATACAAATACATTAGTGGAAGAAAATGCCGAAGAAATATCATTTTTTGATCCAAATATATGCATCCCAGAATGCCCAGCAGATTCTAAGCCCAAAGTGGGAATGATTTTTGAGAAGCTTGAAGATGGGATTTCGTTCTACAAGAACTACGCGCTTTTGGCAGGTTTTGACATTCGGTTGGGTACGTCTACAAAGTCTCCGGATGGTGTAAATGTATGGAAGTATATTTTATGCAGTCGTGAAGGTCATAAACACGCTGCTCAGCTCTCCAGCAATGCTCCCAGTATGTC